>BGZK01001935.1:0-93043 GCA_005406025.1 Eumeta japonica | reverse complement strand
TCTCAATGTACATGATTTTTAAAACAATAAAAATAACTTGCTAGTTGTTTTTGATTTTTAAAGGACTTTCAGATTGAGCCACTTAGACATTACATTGCCAACGAACATCGACGTTCAAAATATAAACAAAAACCAATACTCGACATTCTATTACGACTCACTCGTTTTTTTTAAAAAGCACTGAGAAATTGAAAACAGAACCAGGACAGATACCGAGTGCGGAACCGAAATTAGAATCTAGAGCGAGATCGATCTCGAAATAAAGAGCGGTTCCGGAACCAAAATTAAAAGCGGGAACGATATTGGGATTGACAGCAAAGTTGTTCAATATTAAAGATAAAGGAACACATTTTATGTTCAACTGGTCAAAACCGCAGGCGTAAAGTTAGTATCCAATAAAAACTTAACTACTGCTTCCGTTTATAATTTTTAATGAAATATTTAATATTCTTACATTTCTACATCTGCATATTAAGCTGAACTACGTGGAACATTACTTGATACATCAAAAATGGAGCAGCCAATTTTTTTTTTACATTTCTTTTATAAATAAAATCCAATCACATAAATTGAATTTTAAAAACTATAATGATAGCCCGACCAGTTTATGAAAAGCCACGGTGAAGTTTAAGGATATTTATTGCTGTAAACACAAATATTTGCTTATCATATTTCCATATCATTGTCAACCGCTATAGAAACATCTATCAACAGCCCACAATGGTCCACAGTTGGGCACGTTTCAGTTTTCAACAAACGCTGTGCCCAGAATGAGGCTCTGGATACACAGGCGGGGATCGTAATTTGCGGACGTCTCGCTTCTTTGTTTGATCGTCGGAGGTCTAATTAAGAGGCCGAGAACGGAGGCCGGGCTAATTCTTTGTCTGTTTACATCAAGATTTATATTTACGTTGTACGGTTTCTATCACACGAATAGTGAGATCATTGTTTATCGGAAATATTGTGAAGGGTGTCATAGTGATTAACTCATTTAAGCTGTAGTAAAAGAGTGGTGAAGAACGTCACCCGATAACTAGAATGTAGCGGGTTCAAATCTCTACACACGACTCTTACCGAATAAAGGGTAAAGAGGAACCTCTCAATATATACATATAATGTAATTGTAAGTAACCGATCGACGTCTTTACTTAGGGAACATCTATGAAAAAATAGTATGGGAGGTGTTTATAAGTGCAACAAAAGCCAAAGCAATCATTTTTAGAATCTGTCTGTTTGTCTGTTTGTATGAATGTTTTTTTGCGCATCAGGCAAAAACTACTGCACAGAACTGAATACAGTTTAAGCAGATATGTTTCTAGAAGTTCAAATTAAGATATGGGGCAAGTTTTATCTTAATATATTGTCTGTAAGTGGAGTCATACGCACAACTTTCTTAAACTGGGAACTGAACCTGAATATTAGAAATTAATTTTAAGATTTCGGGTTTCTAAGGTTTTAAGTCATAACATCATACTTTGGTTTTATTACGACTTTAAAAATTGAGACGAGAACAAGACAGTAATGTGGTTCGTGGTGGAAAGCAGCGTCATCAGTCGGTATAATTTCGGTATAATAAATTGTCGGTATAATAATTTAGAAATTCATTTTATACCCACACGGGCGGGGCTGCGGCCGAAAGCTAGTCTACAATAAATAAATCGTGTACGGGTATATCACACTAGTAGGATGTTAAAAAAAACTGACACAATGATAACAACACATACTTAATAAACCATTCAATCCATTATCATCGATCTATAAAGGTGCTGAATAGTGCGCCATTTGCGCGGCGGGGCGCGTCACGCGCAGATATGTGACTGGCGTATTGTGGTCACGGATCCTCTGATTACACCCAAAATTTACAATTAACGTTACCAACCCACCGTGAGCGCCTGTGGCTCAGTGGTTAACCATCGTCTTCCAATTAGAAGGTAACCCGGTTCAGTCCTGACCATGGCCAAATCTACCGACGAATTTTTAGTAGAGTGAAATCAAACCGCTCGCTCCGAACCCAATGAGTAAATTAAGCCGTTGATGTAGGACGTTCTCGTTGCATTCATGACGACGATCGTTTGCAGACCTCAACTTATTCCGGGCCAATTGGGAGAGCTTTTAAGCTCCGAACGCTCGCCCTGAAATGAAGGTTTTAAAAGGGCTGTCTCAATAGAGTGGTAAACGTAATATAACATTACTATGCTAAGTATCCGTTGCATCTGCTTGAACGTGCGTCTTGACTTTCGAGTTAAGATGAACTTGACTTAGAGTAATATGCAAATGCATGCACTCCTGTATATACAAATGAATTTTTTTCGGTCATAACGTATAACTACGAAGTTCTAATGCTTCACGAAAATTCACCCACAGAACGTCATTTCAAAATGCATTCGGAAGACGTATATCGCATCGGCCACGTAACTCGTTTGTTGAGTAGACGTCGCATATCAGCAATGTCGCTGTCTTTAAAAAATAAATATAAAAACAGCCATGTCAGAAAACGGTGAGTTTTAAAAGAAGATGTAGTTGGAGTAGATAAAAATATTTCGCGGTAGTTCAGCCATCTGCGAAGGGTGAATATGTATGATGAAAAATCGACATGGATCGTTTGTGGTTTCTCCCTATTTTTTTGGAAGCCAGGCGTGAGTTCAATCACCATTATTACCTGTCTCTAGGTACATATCTGTCTTAGCTATCTTCTTACCTGTCCGTTGAAGGACAGGAGTTTTTTGTACTTCAACCATGAAAAAGTCTGATGGTTTGTAAATCACTTACATTTGTCGTTATTAATTGATTATGAAAAGTACATTCTGGCCATTACGTTGCTCCTATAATCGTAGAAAACATTTTTTCACCATCAAAACTCCAATTCAATTCCAAGCTCGAACCTAACTTAGATAGCAATAAGTCACCATTGTTTATGATGCTTGTATATATAAAAAATAAATATTTACATTGAAATTAATGTCTTAATTAGTACAGGTATCATTTAAATTATAGTTGAATACCATAATTACAAATACTTAACGGACTTCGCAATTTTTACTTTATATGCCTATTTTGACGTGATAACATCTTATAAATCGATGAACGTCGGCTGCACGCACGAAAAAAGCATGACTCATTGTCGCGTTCCGCCTGAGCCGAGCGTGCGAGCGAGAGCGCGGAACAATGGAGAAGTACTATCGGCCTAAGGGTTCGGCTTGTGACGCATCTATCTCTTTATAATAATGATAATTCAATGATAATAATTCAATTTAATTCATAAAAGAATGCAATTTTTCATCAATGTTTTCTTATGACATTATCACGTAAAATTATCGTCCGTAAACCGACTTTACAGACAACCAATTTTTTACGCTTATTGAATTACTATCTACGATAAAACAATTTTTACAAACATACAATGCTCATACTAAACAATTTCACATTGTAGCGAATGCAATTATAACATCAAGCGTCCGGTTCGTTCGTCGAGTTATTCGGTCGCGACAATGACGAGTTATTTGATTATAACCAACTAAATGCGGGATTGCTGTCAGCCAGTTTAATTATTTCGGAACACAAACGCGTCGTCGCCGTAAACGCGAATTTAATCATTGTGACAATGGCCTCGTTAATATTCAATCCGTGCTCACTACAAATGATAGCCGATGACGACGTAACCGGCGGCCGGATGGGCGGCCGAAGGTCGAAGTTATTGTGCAGTATCCGGAAGCCCTTTATTTGTGTATCGCAAAATCTCATTATTTTGTTTCAGCGATCGACATGCAAAATGCACTCGATATCGGATGACCTGTGCTGACTGACTGACTGACTAGCTTTTGCCCGCAGCCCAGCCCGCATTGATTACAATATTTGGACCATTTTAGAAGCGCTTATGGCATTTGTTCATATTTTTCCCAAACGACCATTTTAAATGATCTCACTAATGTACGAAGAACATTACAACGGAGAGGTCAACCCATATCTTTGTTTCTACCCAACCGAATTAGGTGAAACATGAGTTGTGTATTAAGTTGGTCTCCAAATTACCAAACGGTAAAAATCTCATCAAAATCCGTTCAGCGGTTTGTGCGTTATGCGGTAACAAACATACAGTCAGACAAAAACTGTAAAAACTGTTGTTTTGGCTTCTGTTGCTCCAACAAAGACCCCCCATATCAGTTTTTGTTAATATCTATAATGTACAGTCATCGGTCTGTTACAATTTTATTATATGCATGGATGTGTTGTGAAACATTCGTTTACAAAATACGCAAAACTAAATTTATACGTAATCCATATTCTGCATTATGTGATACGACTTCAGTGATAAAACTCTGTAGTCTTATTCTAGCTCCCCAATCTCCGTTTTGTAGCTTTCAATGTCTTGGTAATTTTTATAGGTGTTTAAAAAATTATACATATCGCTCTTTCTTTGTGTTAAATTATTTCAATCAAACAAACAAAATGAAATATTAAATAAGCTTTCTAATAGTTGAATACTTTAGTCAATTCTAATTGATTTGACAAAATGACATATTAGGTATTAAGCTGATTTTTTTTTCTCTATATTACATGAAACATTCCCATAACTACATGAATAATAAAAATCTCTTTCATTATTTCATAAAAAAAAAGTACAAAGTATAATGAAGTAAAGATATTTTCATATTTTTGCTGTTTCCAATATCTAATCGGAAATCTCAAAAATATCAAAATAATCACACGATCTAACGTCTGTGTCTTGAAAAAAGTTTAAATGAAACCTCATGAAAATGAAATAGTATTTATAAGGTAGGAGGTTAACCGCGCCATTTCGCTGATTGAAGCAATTCATGAAACTCGAAATCCGTAGGGGAGCGAGATGAGCCGACTTTTAGAAAAACGTTTGAATACTCTCTTCTGGGTTCTGTACCAGTTTATAATATAACCTTTTTTTTTTATAATACCATTAAATACATTTTTGGTTCGTATTAAATATCATTGGTTCTATTGAATACATTGTATCATTTAAATTGCATTCATTGTGTACACAATTCACGGAAACTGATTTGTCTGTAATGTGAGTTAATGACGAAGGTTCGACCTACATTTTGTCCCGTATTTTATATCCATTCCGGCTATGCTATCCAAATCAAATCTTAATCCTAAGAACTTTATTTATATTAAATCTAACATTTAATAAAAAGCGTCTTAACTTTTTCTCTAATTTTAATATAAGTAATAACTCATATCCGACTACACGCCTATTTCACTAGCGACTATAATAATTTGCCGGACGATTTGCCAAATTGACGCACGAAAGTGCACATTTAGTTAAATGACGCACAATTTGGTTTCAAATCCACCGAAAGTGCTATTTTGTGTATCAAGCAGACAGTTCAATACTACATGCTAAGAGAAAGTCCATTCTATTCCTGTTATCTCGACATATCTCGATCTTCTTGCATATGCTAAACTGTGGTCCAACTGGAGATCCTTAATCCAGCAAGGGAAATATCGAGTTTTTTTTTTTAATTGTGGTACAAACATTAAATAATAGTGGGCAATAAGCCAATTCTTTTTCATACGAATACAGACTATAATGCAGGGTAAGACAGAGACAACTAATCTCGTCCACGCTTTTCAACCTTCATATTGATCTGATCGTTAAGTTCAGAAGTGCAAATGTCGGATATCATGTAGCCAGTGTGTGTATGAATAATCTAAGCTACGCATACGATATGGTGCCGACAGTCCCTTCGATCGGTGCCCTCAAAAAGCTGTTGGGTCTTGCGCAGCAATTCACAGTGTCACATATAATCCAAAACACAGCAGACTGTGGCTTTTATGAGCCTAAAATAAGCATTGTATACCACATACCACATATCACTTTGCAGGCTGTGCCTCTGAATGAATTTATGATTTAAGTATTTGAGCTACTAGGTCGCCAAGGACTTAAATAACAACGTAGATCTGAAACGGGAGCGCATATCGCTGTCTGTCGCAGGCAATAGTAACAGTAGCAATAGCAATAGCAAAGGGCTTGAATTGTGTACTGAGGTGGTAATGGTGACGCTTTTAAAGCGTCAGTCTTTTGTGGTCTCGCGATCCACGATCTACGTGTAGCCCCGTAGGCTGCTCTACTTTCCAGTAAAAGCCGCATCGTGACTGGTTCATCTGTTCCAAAGATACTACGGACAAACAGAGAGCCAGATAGATAGAAAGGGTTTATTTTATTTTATACAAACTTTGCACTGACGAACTCTACAAAAAAGGAATTAGCCAAATCAGTCATGTCGTTTTTGAGTTTTAGAATAATTAACGAACATCAATCGATTTTTAATTATTTAGATATAAGTGGTATATATTCATGTTAATAATTTAAATTAATTTACCCTCAATTTGAAAAACGCAGGGAGAAAAACCAACAGAAAACTTCTTAAAGACTATTTATCATACTTAAATCTATTATATCTATGGATTTATTAACACAATAACAGCCTTTTTCCATAAACTAGGTTTAGAATTTTTATTTTGATTCATTATTTTTGATTTTATTATCTATGAAGAAACAAAGGGTATTTGTCCGACTCCGAGCACATGGCCACGCCAACCAGGAGTACTCGAGCTGCTGCCTGTCCCACGCACTGTTCTTTCCTATCCTTCCTATTCCCTTAATGAGAATAGGAATATTAAAAAATTGTTACTCCAGGGGTACTGATGTTGCCATAGAATCTCTCTCAAGGGTTGTTCCGGGCAGTCCTATCGTTTCTAATGAATATGAGGGGATGGTAATTTTCGTACCGGGGAATCGGGAGCCTCAGGCTCGATTGCGGTGACGAGGTTTGCCACCAGTCACGCCTAGTTCCCCGTAAAGGTAAAACGCACACTAAAAAAGACCGCTTCAGTACTCTGACAACAAAATTGCGACATGATATTCTGTGCACGAAGGAAACTAAAAGGAAGGGTAATAGTTAAGCCATCAATCACTGTTTTTTGGAGACTTATTAGTCTAACGTTGATCAGAGCCACCGAGGATGCTGAGGTATTATCTTCATCCTAACAGAAAAATTATCTGAGTATGTAGTCATGGTTATGGTTGTGTAAATCCAGGGCTTCTTTGGCTCCGGGGTAAGATCGCACTGATACGGATTTTTATTTTATACGCATACATCCCAAATATGTCCAACCATTAGAGAAGCGGTAAAAATTTTGGGCTGACGTAACAGACATGCTGATGAAACATTACAGAAATTAAACTATCGACATGTCAGGTGATTTCATGTGAGTCATTCTGAAAGATCTTAAAAATTAAAAAACTGTGCAGAATAGCAAGTTATTATTATTATTATTATTATTATTCAAATTAGAGCCCTTTGAGATCAATACATTACAGCATTCGATAGAATCACTGAGATAAACCGTTTGCCTACTAGTACTCAGATGTGGTTTCGATGACCCTTTCATATGCAACCACTGCTTCCTTGGCGTCTTAATAGTTATTTTAAGGAAGCCATTAGTTTAATTACATTCCTAAATAATAATATAATAACAGTAACATAAACTCAAGCCTATTATCCAGAGGTGTAGGCAAAAACTGGTTTTCCACATCGTACGATCTTTACGTATTTGTTTTTTTTTTGTGTATTAGATTTTTTTGTCAGCCTACTTTCATTTCATTCACCTTTCCCAGATGGCCAAACCACAGAAACATACCTCTTTCTACTCTAGTCACTACATCTTCCTTCAAACCGCACTGCTCTCTGTCATCACTGTTTCGACATCTATCTTTCAGAGACACTCGACAATCATTACGCAGAGACAGCATCTCAACCGCATTAATCTTACTTTCATTTTTCTTCTGCCATACACAGCTTTCCCTATCACACATAAACAAAGGGATCAGGACCCATCATGGATAGCCAAACGCGCTTGTCGTGAGTCACTTTTACTAATCATAGGACCAAGCAAGACCCCATTCACTTTATGTCCCACATTCACTCCCCTTTCGATACCTCTATCATGTTTACCATCATTTGTAAACATACTGCCTAATTATGTTTACAACTAAACCTTTTCACTAGTTCAACTCTCTCACCTTCTCTATATCGCATTCAGTCGTGCTTTTGCCTTTTCAAACATTACCATCTTAGTCTTGCTGATATTTACACTTCATACCTCCTTTTTTAACAGACTGATTCATTTTAGTTACCATCTCCTCTGCATAAGGATTACTCGGTCATCGGCGCACAGTATGCATTTGACAGACAGCTCATAGGCTGGCTAGCATGGCTATAAAATAGCTATGATTATTTTATATTGAAGAAATATTACTAGAGTCAAAAGAAATATATCTTACGGCATTATATTATAAAAATTGGCTAATCTTAATCTCGCCGTAGCCACATCAGTCATGTCATTTGCCTAATTGCAAAGACTGCAGAGCTCAGTCTACCAGCCGTTCTCACGACACAAGTAACCCGTTGTTGACCATCACCAATGAAATGCCTAATGACACAGTTTTATCAATTTTAGAGATATAACCTTCTATTTCCAATTATCTACCGACACAAAAGACACATTTCTATATTATCTAGCACAGTGTTTTAACTTGAGCCTTTAAATAGAGAGTTGTTTGTAGAAATCTGCGATACCCGTGTCTAACTTACCTTTTACATTGTAGGTAGCTTTACGACTATGTAAATCGAATCTGAATATTAATATTAGGTAACACATATCTTTATTTCTTTTATGTGGATACGTTTATGTTTCGTTTATAATAGGAGATATTTTGTTAACAGGAATTTATGCACCAACAGATGTTTGTTTTATTTGATAGTTGTTTTTTTTTTATTTGAAAAAAATCGATATTGTATATTTTTAGCCACTATTTTTCGTCTTCCATAAGATATTTTGTATATCTTTGAATTACAACTATACAAGTCAAGTTATTACTTCATGTTTACAAACCTAATGCGTTAATATATTTTGATTTAGTAAACGTATCGTGTAACTTTCTGATAGTGTAATAAAAGGAGAAATTTTTTACTTAATTAATTCTGTAATTTAAACCTCTAGTATTATAACTTACGTTGTATTAAGTGACAAACTCAGACATTTTTTTTGTACGCCCAAAATGTATAGGCATTATGAGCGTTTACAATTGCTATTTTAAATAAAAATCAGCTACGTTTCGTACAGATACGAACGTCAAATCCAATCTATAAAAAAAAATTGTCAATTGAATCTATCTACAACGATTGTGTTTCTTGCAAACCTGTGGAATATTCTCTATTTCTACAAACGCTAACGCTCGAAGGCTTCAGCGGCGGTAGCCTAGAAATCAAAAAGTACCAGACACGATACATATATAAAAAACAATCACTTCCCAGTTACATGGAAGAAGGGTTCAATTCAGAATGTTGCCCGATTCACCCCTAAAACTAAATACTAATAAGCCTAGGATATAAAGTTTTCAAGCACCTGCATATTTTACAGAACATCTAGAAAGGTAAGAATGATGTCAGTTTTCGTTTGTTCGTTTGTTCCATGTAAAATTCTCGTGAAAACTTCACGATGGTTTACGATTATTGATATATCTTCTGTACATTTTCTCACCCAAATTGTTTTGCAGGACTTGAAATACGCACAAAACCCCTGATCTGACAGACCATTTTATTATTCCGTGCTTACTTTCTATACTTTGTTATACAAGACGGCTCTAGAATAGAGTAGCCGAATATAAAAATTTATTTGAATATTAGAGTCTAGTCTTATCTTAAGCGTTGCAGAGAAGGGAAAAAAATCGTTAAGGATTTGTCGATTTGGCGACGCGCAAAAGCTACTTACGCCTCTTCACAGATATTTGAAATTGAAAGACGACTTTGTTTGTTTGTCTACTCTAATTTAACACTCTTCGAATGATCGTTCGATTGATATGAAACATGTACAGGTATAGGATGTGTGATAAAAAATTGATACTTCACTGATTCAGTACATTATTTACCTTCGCAATTGTTACGGTTGACGACAATGAAATGTCTACATCAGTTTAAAATGATGTATTGATATCATTTTGAACCCGGACCTGCGGAAACCGAAGCGAAAATGGAACAAGGAACCAAAACTGAAAACAAAACCGGAACCAGAGACGAGAGCAGGCCATGATAAATCGAATTGTGAACTACAATCGGGAACGAAATCGCTATCGAAAAAACGAAATTAAATCAGGTACCTATATTGATTTCTCCAAATAAATACACGTGACTCGTATCTGATATGAATAACAACGAGCCGGTAGTTCGTCCACGAAGTCCCTACCAAGTGACGTAATCACGTTGAATTTCAGAATTGGTCCCTTAGACCACTCCTGAAATGCGGCATAATTTCTCTGGGGCTTTGCCCGGTATCGGTCCAACTCAGGCCGACATTTAAAGCTTCCCCCTGGAATAGCCTTAATATTTGACACTAATATTATTTGCATATTGGAACACTTCAATAACATCTCAACTCAATATTTCAAATCAAATACAATATTATAAAAATGCGATGATAGGGTGGCTTACCGATTTTTATAGGTAGTTATCTCTATTATGTTATAGACTAAAAGTAATGTAATCGCATTTTACTAAATAATAAGTAAATAATTGGAATTTGATGTAAAAAGTTAAAAGTAAACTCACAGCCAAATGTCTAACAAATTATTTTTTTGTCCAAAACTCAATTAATGTGGAATAATGAAAATTAAAATAAAATAATAATGCATTTATGCTATACGTCAAAAAAATAGCAAAAATGAAATATAAAAATAGTTCGGTTTCATTACGTTTCATTTGAGAATCGCAAATGAGTACACGATTCATTAGATTTCTTTGAGTGAGTTCGTGTGGGACCCAATTATCGACGTATTTTTTTATATCCATCTTTTCTCAAGTGGGTAAAGTCTTTTTGTGGTCAATTCTAGCTCTTCTGCTATGTCGTAAGAAGTAGATTGCCGATCTTGATCTACTTTTTCCTAAATGGCATCGACTTTATCCGTAACAGGTCGAACAGAGCGAGGTTCATGTTTGACATCAAAATTACTGCACTGTAAACACTTGAACCGGTTTTGTACTACTTTTACCGTCACTGCATTACGTCCATAAGTCACAAATTTTTGTACACGTCTCGTATCGCATTTTTCTCTTCTTTGTAATAAAACTTCAAAGTGTGTAGAATTATTACGTTAGATTCACTAATTTTGATGAACAGGAAAACGATAGAAAAATGCAGAACACCGTATTTAATTTCTATATTTTCTTTTTTTTTATTGTCACCTATTTAATGGTATTAAAACTCGCCAGATACAAAACACCGATTTTGATAAGTAAATGTAATGTTTTAAGAACAGCTACAGGGACCGCAAAACAGTTTTTATCATTTATATCAGATTAATCAGTTCCACATAAGGGTTTTGTAGGATCTGAAAAATGAAGTTGACTTTCAATAGCTATTCTGACTGGGTGGCGCGACGATTGCAGTACTAGAGCTTCCGCCCTTGTGGTGCTAATCCAGTTACCAAAACTCGTAAGCTATAGGTACGTGTAAAAATTTTATTAGACGAAAAATTTCGTAATAAAAGCTGACGGACAGACGGATATTTGCAATTATAATCAGATCTTCAATTTTTGCTATGGAACGGGAAAAAGTTCATCGTTAGCAAAAAGCTTCAAACAGTAATTCTAATTAATTTATGAAAGGCACTGAGGCGTGTTCCAACAAGGAGTTTTTGTATTTATTTACGTTTTATCTCGGGATCGGATCGCCGCCGCCGCGAATTCGCTAAATCGGCCAAGTTGGCTGAGTTATGGGCCAAGTTAGCCATTTTATGGTCATTTAGGGCCTATATATTATCCACGTGCTCGTCCGAATATATTATGTCTCATGAAAATGGAAAGAGAGGTTTTCGCTTAATGAAAAGGTCCAGGTTTTTGTACAATCAGTTAAGCAAAAATTTACAGGTGTTCGGACAAAAAATACAATAATGTTACACAAGGTGAATTCGAAAATTTAATAAAAATTTTAATGGAATACTGATTAATAAAAAGGGAATTATCATAAACGTAGAGCAGGTACTTTTTTATATCTGGAGCTATCAGAAGTAGATGGACACCGTCGCCCATGGTTACAAGTAACCCTAGGGAAGACATATGTGCGTTGCAAGCCTTTTAAAGAAATTCATAATTGGCTGTATCCTTGTTACAACCTTAAGTCTTACATGGGAACGTCTATATGTAAGAGGATGTTCGAGCAATCGGAAAACAGTACAATTTATTTTTCAATCTGAGTTTATTTTTCAGCGCAGGTCGATTGGACGAAAGGTATTACGATAAAAATTAACCCAGTATTATGCAACATGGCTGTATAATTCAGGATTATATATATAACCCATATATAGGCATCATATATATAAACATAAGTTCTAAACGCACTTTCAGAACATGTAGAAACGTCTGTTCCATTTATTTCACTAACAACCACGTGAAACGTATTGCATTCAACTCGAGTCCACGTGCTCGCGAATTGACGACAAAGCAGATCTCATACTTACAGGTTTCATTCACTAATGCACAAACAGATGGCGTTGTAAATGACCTTCTGTTCACAAAATGATCCCTATTACAAATGAAAAGATAGATGTTGCCATGTCAATAGGGATGCCCTCTTTTCTTGAAACCGTTTTTTTAATAATTTATTAGAAATACCGCTAATGTAAAGTCATACTAAATCGTAAATAGTTTAAAGATAGAAAATAAGTTTAAAATAATATAGATAGGTATATATATATATATATAAATATAAAAACACAAAAATATGAATGAGTATTAAAAGTCTAGGAAACCCTTTAAAAGTACTCCAAAATTGAAGTCATCAAGCTTAGTTTGTGTCAGATATGAAAAAAAGATAATAAAATGTAGAAAAAGCAACAATGAAACGGACTTACAAATGGCATTAGATAAGATTACTTATAATATTTTTCCGGATTTTATATAATTTGTTGTTAATAATTCGATTTTGATAATTGTGTCATTTAGTAACATTCCAGTGTGATTATAATCACATTGGAATGTTATTATAATCAATTAATAATTGTTATTTATAAATATGTATACTCTCTGTTCTTGCAACTTAAAACTGTTACTAAAGAGTCTTATCTTGCTTTATTAAGGTTCAAGGTTACATTTTAATTATGACAACCTGCTTAGTTGATAGAGCAATGGATTTGTTAAAGCGGATTTGTTGAAGGTATGATCGTAGCTTAAAAGCGCTGAGAGTTGTCAACAAAAACTTAGTTAGCCTTTTCAATTTTACAATTCGTACTCATCTTCATCGCCATAAATCACATTCACTTAACTCTGACGCGCTGGTAAATCGGGTCACTGAATTTTGGTCAATATTATGATACATGAAAATGTCTTTCGGGCGCGATAAGTGCTGACAGTTATAAAGCACAGTCAAAGTAACTTAACTTTAACTAATATAATCTTAAATACTTTACACACTTTCATTGAACGTCGAAATAAATCTATTCATCTATTTTCCACTAAGGAAGGAGAAAAACCGTCAAGCAACACTACAACCCTAATTTCGTTCATAAATGAAATGTTAATCCTATCACATCGTTGTCCAAACATTATTATTGTACTAAGATGTATTGGCACAATAGTAACCATTGTTCATGAGTTAGACCTTAGTATATTACATAATACACAGCACCATTTGGTCCCAAACCGAGCTTTGTACTATGGGCACCAGATTGTTGATAGAATACATATATGCTTTTTTATAATATATACTTATAATACTTAAAAATGCCCAGACTCAAGACAAATATTGTTTTGAATCAAATAAATAAATGTTTGAATCAAACCCATACCTCCAGGGCAGCAACCCAGTTGATCAACTACCAACTACGCCAACAGGAATCAAAATAATACAATTTGGTTATTATTTAATTCTTCTTTAGTTAAGTTATAATTATTGCTAATCCTTGAAACTCTGAACCTGAGATTAGTATGTATGTTTTTGTCTTGTGTTATTGTCATAAAAATCATCCACATTAGATAAAGCATTAATGTTAGCAAGTACATCTAACACAGTTTATTCGATATTGCATAGAGTTTAAATTTGTTTGTATCTAGGTAAAAGGTACTCTACGAATTTAGCTAATGGCTGATAAAAAATATTTCGCAAATCAAAAGCCGTACCATCCCTGAATAATATGAAGTAGATGATAAAATTAAGCTTTGACTTGGAAATCTATATATGTAAATGAAGTTCTAAGAAAAATACTGGATTATTGACGTACATTAACCAAAATGGTGAAATACATTGAAATAATGTCCTACGAAAATTTTAGTCACCAAACAGACCAAAGAAACTCTAAGACATGATATATCAATATACACAATAAATTGTAAAAACTATTCTAATAAACGTACACGAAATAAGAACGCAAATGATTTAAACATGTACCGGTATAAGGCGCATAATCGGTACCAGATCTAAATTGAGAGTAGTGTCAAGATTAAAACCGAGAGCGCGATCGGGGTTGGGATGGAAAGCGAAAGGTAGATACAGGAACGAGGGCGGGGCTGGCATTGAAATTGAGAACGAAAACGGGATGTGTAAAAGTAGAGCAATCAAATTGTAATCAGAATACGGAATCAGTATCGGGATCATAATGAAAAGAGAGATCGTTAAATGCAAAATGCTTTCATGTGCACACGAGGGAAGTTACAACGGAAAAATCTGATACCTTATATTTTCATAGACACACTGGTAATAATAAGAGTGTTGTTTTCTTTAAAATGAGTTCTTGAACGATTTTTAGTCTATGAAAATATAAAATTTCCCACTTTCTTTTATAAGACTATTATTTTTTGAATGTCAGCAGTTTTTCTTCAAAGTAAAATATGATATTTTTTTATAATAATGTCTCAAACTAATTTTACCGTTGACACATCAGTCTGTCTTCTAGTTAACCTGAATCAAAAGAATGCAGGACTTAATTCACCAGCAACCCTCATGACATGTGGCCACAAAACGCATAGTTGCATTTATTGAGTTTAATATAACATCTATGAATATTAAATTAACATTGAGTTGTCGGACCTTGGACAGAATAAATTTTGAATATTTTATTTTGGTTTAATAATAAGTTATTAGCTTCGAAACAATTCAACGTCAAAACCTTGAAGGTTTTGAAGTTGAATTGTTGTTGTTGAAGAGACTCAATATTCCCGCTGGGGTATCCCCATTTTGACAAACTTATTGTATTTTATTAGGTCGGCATGATTTCATTGATACATTTCCATTGCCGTCAGCACCATAACTTTTCAATTTAAATAATAATGTTTAACGATTAAAGGAATCAATTGCCTTAGAAAAATCACTAAGCTTCTTCAAAGCATTCTTATATATTTCCCATGAAAAAAAATTTCAATCTTGTAAAATGTACTTCAAGAACAAAGCACCAGCGTTTTACCAACAGACAGACTATGGGGCAAGAAATATTAATCTATATAAAATGACATGATCGAGCATTATTTCGTCTCAACGCCTTTTCATCTCTTGATTTAAAAACAGGAAAAAATTTTCTGCCTTTCATTAAATTGAGAGAAACACTTATTTCTACACACTTATTAAACATAGTCGATAAATACAGTTATACGATGTTAATTATACATTAATAAAAATTTCGAAGTTTTTAACTTACATTAATAAAAATTCTATTAACATCATGAAAGCATATTCACTCTCCGTGTTAAACGCATCACTTACTGTCTATAAAGTGATTACGGACTAACAAGGAACAACACCGATAACTTTGCTAATTTTAATATAGCTAAATGAAAAACATCGCTTATTTAGTACTGGTTAATTAAAAATTGAATTGTTTTCAAGCAATTTTATTTTGCTAGTTAACCGGGGTAGCTACAACAATATAAGTTGGTAAGGTATATCCCCTACGAGCGGTAATATTACCTTGATCAGTGTAAGCCGAACTTATGTCACGTTTAATCAGTTCTGACAACTTGATGAATCTATAGGTAATCTAACGAAATTGTAACTGCTAGTTTACGAACCAACCAGACTATATCTTCAATCATTGTATACGTCAAATTTTTAAATTCAATCAATATCAACCATCCTATCAAAGATTAATCTAACAGATTATCATATCACAGATTAAATTATAACACAAACAAACGCTGGTAGTTCCGAACAAGTTTATGTTTGTTGATCCAAGCCATCGCAGAAGTCTTTCCGAAATATAATCTTTTTTATTTCAATAGAAAGGCTTGGATCTTAAGCCCTCCGTGCTGGTTCAATACGAGTCGGGAACTGAGGACCGATCTCACCAATGCGATGACAACGTCCGGGACGTTAAGCTGTCTAGCTTAACGTGACCCCGAGGCACGGGGCGAATGGTGTCATTTGACTTGAGTTAAAAACTTATTGCTCAATTCGCTCGCGGACAAGATACTGACCGCGGTACCTTCCGATTATAAGGCAAAACATTGACCACTCGGCCATTATTTCAGTTGGACTAGAATCAGAACCATCGCAATGAAAACAACCTGATTTTCGTATTAGGATAGTTGAGGATAATTTGGAACCTATTACGAGTTACGAAGTTACAAAACCTTGGGCAACCACCATCGGGGGTAGTCGTTGTTCTACCATAAATACGAACATTCTTCTAAAAGGCTTCGTCATCGAAGACGGCCATTATCGTGAAAAGAATACCGCACATACATAACATCGGTATATAAGATCGGTGGAATCAAGCAGTGTGTCAATTTAGCCGCTGATTCGATTCCCGGGCCGACCTCCGCGCTGAATACAAATGACGTGTCCCCGATAGTTCGATTGACGTATTGATTTACTTTAGGCTGGGAACGACGAAGATAGGGTTACCGATATCGTATCCGAAACTCTATTTTTATATTTTTACGCTGGTACTTTGATGGTAGTTGTATCTAATGTCATATTTATATTAAAAATATGCAAATGCTTTTCCACTACACCCGCCTTCGGTGGGAGTTATGGGTTATGAAAGCCAATAAAAAAAATAAATGATAAAGTGGAAAAAAAAACTTTAATTGATCCCCGAACAAAAAGTTTTGTTTTGATTATGTGTAAATTTTATTAGTAACATTTTCCAAATGATACAATATTTATGATACTAATTTAACAATGTTTCTAACTTACGTTTCATTTTTGTAAAAACAACAACACCTCCGCTTAAGCAAGAATACAAATTGTTATATTCGGTTGACACATATTTTCCATTTACGTCGTGTTTTGTACGCATTAAATTATGAAAGCCATATTATTTGTGCCAATTTTGGCCGCGCGCGTCGCCACTCGGTGCTGCGACTGGGTTTTTCATTATCTTTATTATTACACAGTACGATCAAATATATACGCGATTGTTTTAAATATATTTTATAAATATTGTTACAAGTGTTACATACATTAACTTAATTTTAATCGCGACAAGAGTAGCAGTTTGTAATTTCTGTCAGGCATTTTTTTTTACGTCAACGCCGACAAATTTACGGATGGTCAAAGGTTCTACGTAAACAATGAGTAAGTTTGTACTTTGGCTTAACGTCGGCGTTAACTTTAAACATCTGCTGCATCATTACGTTAACAATATGACTTTATAGAAAACGATTCGTTGCCAACACGATGTAGAGGCGACGCTCGTATGTATAAGTTGCCACAGTGAAGTACTACGAATTAATATTGATATTTCAGCGACAGCGTTTTGAAAACTTTGTTATATTCGGGCCACTTTTTTAAATGGATATCTTCATTTTGATGAATAAAACCGAGTTAAGACATTTTAGTTATTACATAGATTAAACTTTGCGTAAGGGAACATGCATATTACGGAAGGCATTGAGCGCGTTTCGTGGCACTGTACCGAGATGGAGTTCACTGGCATACTCGACAGAGGTTTAGTCGGCGGTGTCTCATTGATACCAATACGGAATGATTTGGTTTATACTTCGCTTCAACTGTACAGTACAATGCAAAAACAGGCTTAGAATCTGACTTGAGTCTGAGTCGACTGAGTTCTTTAAGTAATCATATTTGGCCGCTGCTCTAATCTCTAGACGGACGTTCAGCCGTCAGTTCCCGACATTGTGACAGTCATTATCAGAATGTAACGACGTCGTGGCGACATCGACACTTGTAACGAAATATCACGTTGTAACAACATTGTTACCACGTCGTATCGGTAGCTATTGTTAACAGCTGAAAGCTCTAAGGTCCAAGAGCCCTTCATTACGAAGTATGTTTGTACCAGAACGCACTGTCAAATGGCAATGATTATACTTATTTACCTGTTTGCAGGTATAATAATCTTATGTGGACTCTATTGTATGAAGTGCTCTTCCGCTTGACGCTTGCCATGTTGGATCAATAACAAGAGTTGAATTGAACCATTTAAAAATCTTTGAAATTTATGTAATAATTTGCGGCTGTCCTATCATTTATGTTCAAATGATAAAAAAACATGCAATATTATTATATGGTTTTGCCATTTTTTTGAAATTTCTGTATTCTATGCTAAACTTTTTACATAAATATCTACTTACCATTTTAAGATTTCAAAAATATCCATAAAATACTTACCGCTTGCAATGTTTTGTCCCAATTTTAATCTATATACCTACGTGCCAGAACCACTACTACGTCCTCATACTATATTATATTATATATTATATGCTATGTTAATCCCCATTATAGCTTACCCTGCTAAGCTCTATTATATTAGTCAACGCTCTATATTGTATTCCCAGTTTACTTAACAAGTTCGTTCTAAGGGATGTCATGTGAATTTGAACTACCAATTTGGCGAAGTTTAATTAACTGACTCTAAACTTAAGCTCGCTTCACGCTCAGCAAACAGAAGATTTTGATTGAAACGAAATTAGAACTAATTTCACAGACTAGAAAGTGTAGAAACTGGAGTGCGCATAACAGAAAAATTTGCAGTCCGTCACCCATCAGGAAAGAGGTTTTTTTTTTAAATATGAATAATTGAAAGTAAGGAATAAATCAAAGAGTTCTCATTTAAAATTTCAGGATAATTATTCAATTAATAAAAAAGACAGTGTGTGTCGGACACACGACGTGAAGTGAAACTTATTTGTCAAAACATGCAGGAATAGAGTTTAGGGCTGAAAAAAATGCAAAATAAAGTAAATTATTGTATAATTAATTCATGGTCACAAGATTCTTTTCATGACCAATCATTATTAAAAACGAATTTAAACACAATTTAATTACTAACCCGTGACAATGTTAGTTGGTTGTTTTTATCGCGATGATATCTCGTACATTCCGCGTCTATCACAGGCACATAACCTTCTTTTTCCACGTGGGCGGGAGAAAATAAATTTTTGTCGTTATTCTCTAAGACGAATTAATGCCACTGTCCAAAGGGAAATTCATTGTCAGCTGCAACGAAATGAGTTACGAGCAATGGGATCGATTTTATTAAAAAATATCGCATAAAATATTGCAGTAATGTTTAGTCAAATTTTAATTATCAATTTACTGTTGACTTGTGATGCACCGTGTTCACTTAATTTTTAAAACTACTTATATAATGGACAGTTTCGTCACTATGTGCCATTTATTACATCGCATTCAATAATAACTGCGTGTATCTAAAATAGTCGCGATCAACTGCAATAAGCTGTGTGAACATGTGATACACGTGGGCTAGCTAAGCCGAGTCGAAAAGAGCCGAGCGGACCAGACGGTGTCACCCGAGCGTGTCACTCGGGCGTTTCAATGTGACCTCATAGCACCCAATCACTCTACAGTTCCTGAGGAAGTTTCACTTCAAAAATTAGATATAAAATAGTGAATTATGTAGTAAAACCTTAAATAATAAATATCAAAGTAGGGCTAGAGAGATAAAGAGACAGGGAAAAAAAAGTCGCTTGGAGGAGATATAACGCTTTGTCGTTATGTCACGATTTCGACCACTCAACTCCCATCGCAAGCCACGTTGAATAACTTTGTTCCAAAATTAAAACCGGTCAACTGCGAACGGTACTCGAGTGAAAAGGGTTCCTCACTATATATCATCGCATTATTGTTGGATGACATCAACCAACTAATTTTATATACATTTTCTTTTTAGGGATATTTAGTATTTTCTCTATAAAACTTTTTGTATAAAGTGTGAGTGAGCATATTTTATTATTTTTTTTTCGAAAATTTAGTCTCTATAATTTCTGAGCTAAAGTGGAATTGTCAATTTTCATAATTTTTTTTGATATCTTTTGATTTGTTGAAAACCGAATTATTGAAAAAAGTGTTTCTTTTAAAAAATTCCTTCATTTGGCATGTTTCATGATAACTTGATCAAAGTTTTTAACATTGAAGACGTTTTTTCATCCGTTACAATAGGGGTACCGCGCTTTCAGCAAAAATACGAATTTGTTCTGGTGCCGTGGGCTCTAGATCGTGGTTAATGATTGAGGTATCACAAAGGATGCATGCAGACAAAGAGTACATGGGGAAAAAATTGGACATCATAAAAAAACTGTAAAAACACCCCCTAAAATAGGTGTTTTTTTATTATTTTATTGAAGATTGACTAAATATTTGAAGTGCTTTTTCTGACTGCAACTAGAGCACGAGGTCATTGATTTTTTTTTAATCAAGACCAAGAATGAACCCCCAAATTCAGAATTCGTCCGTTTGCACTGTATTTCGTGATCGGATTGCCTAAATCTCTATACGTATCAAATCACAACATTTTTCGTAATCATTCATGCCGTTTATGCAAACGAAGGAACAGAACTCAATGAATTATCAGAAAACTGAAGGTAAAGACGCTGATGTGATAGCCGTCTACATTACAAGTTACTGAATATAAATTTCAACAAGCGACGTGCGTTTTTAATAGCCTTTCTAAAGCTAGAACTGGAAATATTTATATTCTTCAAAAAGCCTCGAGAGCGTCAAAAAATGTTAACCGACGTCTCTTACGGAGTAGAATGAAATGAAATTTAAACTGTCTTGTATTAGGTTCTAATCGCTGTACCGATGAAGCATAATCTGCTATATATTTTCTAATTTCACATTGAGATACTTGTACCTTCAGGGCTTCCAAAGCCTGGGTACCAGCAAATGCAAGTTAAAAGGTCATGATTAAAAAAAAACTATTAAAAATATTTTCGTACGGAATTAGCAGGATGAAAGTTTTGCTCGCTCTTGTCGGTTTTTGTTAAGGGACATCCCTCTTAAATTCTCAGAAAATAATAATTACATTTTTACAAGTTTAATTACATACAAACATCGTGAGTAAATTTGATAAATGACACATAGCATGCCATGCCATTGTTTTATATGTAGAAAATGAAAAGTATTATAGGTTTTCACGGATTCTTTTCAATATTTACGAGCTCGTATAGCTCAAAAACTTAACGCACACATTCGGTTTCGAGCTCTGCGATCTCTTATGCACGTATGTATACATTTTCGAGCTGATTGTAAGCTACTGAACCGATCGATTCCAATGTCTAATTATATATACGTGAACAAATGCGTGGAATAGCAGTCGGGGGACTCATAGATCATGTTTTACAAACAAATCTGTCCCAATTATTGTCCCCCGACTGCTATAAAATTTCAGATACATGCGGAGTTTGACATGTTATTTCGGAAAGTTTGACTCGAAAGTTATGTATTTCTTCGAAATACCGTGCGTTACGTACATATGCGGTCGGGTATCTGCTTTTCTTTTGTGGTTTCATGAAGAATTGTCTACAGTGTCCAAGTTCAATTAAGGGTTGACTGTTTACTACTCTAGTGAAGTGATAGATTTTTTAACGTCGTTGTCATTTCAAACTCAATAAAACGAAAATGCTTCGCTAAAAGGAGACACACGTATATATGTGTGCGTGCTTGCGTGCTTGCGTGCGTGTGTGTGTATGAATGTGTGTGTGTATAAATAATAAAATGTAAAATAACTTTTTTTAACCGTCTACCGATATTATAATAAAAAACCTCATAATCATCCGACGCCTGATACTGCACTCGTTTCATTCTCTCGAAGTTTAATTTTCTGAAGGGTTCACTTCTTCCACGTGTGGAGTGTACTCATTTTATTTTAAATAAAATTCTATTTTAAGTTAGTCTTTTTTAACTTAGTCTTTTCCAAGGGTTTTATATTTCGCACGTATCTTGTATGTTTGCTTGTAAATTTCTTTATTGCCACACATCTTCCAAATAACATGATGGATTTCCATAATTAAGGTATCGTAAGATTTGAAGAAAAAATTGAAAAAATTGAAGATTTTCGGCTCCAAATTGTAAATAGTACAAAATTTTTGAAGTTATACTTCTTTAGGCGCGTTATGAAAAAATGATGAGAGTGAAATTTTAAGATTGTGTGACGCAAAATTAACAGATTGAAGCCGCCCGCTTAGAATTCGAATTTCGAATAATGAGAGAATTTATGTACATTTAATATAAGAAAATAAAAAAATATTTATTTAATTTTTAAAATTTAAACTGAACTTTATTGACTGTGTTGGTGAGTACTTTGATACTATATGGTAATCAGCGTCTGATGATGGAGCTGGAAGGTGGCCATAGGAACTCCGTAATTAAACGACGCAACCCCATCGAGCTTGGGCTCGTTTGATTCGTATGCCGAGTATTTTGGTACTATGTGGTAACCAGAGTCTGATGATGGAGCTGGAAGGTGGCCATAGGAACTCCGTAATTAAACGACGCAACCTCATCGAGTTTGAGCTCGTTTGATTCCTCTTGACGAGTACTTTGATACTATATGGTAATCAGCGTCTGATGATGGAGCTGGAAGGTGGCCATAGGAACTCCGTAATTAAACGACGCAACCCCATCGAGTTTGGGCTCGTTTGATTCGTATGCCGAGTATTTTGGTACTATGTGGTAACCAGAGTCTGATGATGGAGCTGGAAGGTGGCCATAGGAACTCCGTAATTAAACGACGCAACCCCATCGAGTTTGGGCTCGTTTGATTCGTCTTGACGAGTACTTTGGTACTATATGGTAACCAGAATCTGATGATGGAGCTGGAAGGTGGCCATAGGAACTCCGTAATTAAACAACGCAACCCCATCGAGTTTGGGCTCGTTTGTATATCTTCCCGAACAAGTATAACTTCTCACGCGCGTACATAAGTACACGCACCCAATTTTTTTTTTTAGCCAAACCTATCTAGGAGGATTTCAAAATAAAGGGAATTAAAAGGAAATTGCAAAAATATATACATATGTCATGTACTTAAATTTAAACAAGAATAATTACTATCATTTTAATTTAGTCATTCGAATAAATTTGTAAACATTGTATTAAAATTTTGCGAAATTTGCGAAATATAAATCGTAAGAAAATTAATGAGTCCCGCCAGCTACCAAACATAATATAAGTTATTTAACTTAGGCTTTCAGCTCACAGTGTAGTCTGTTAAACCAAAGAAGAATTTGTTAGGTTTTATCGGTTTGTTTTCTCAATCTTGTTTCTGTTTTTTTAGTGCGTTACTTATCTGTTGATTTTTTGCAGTTGGGATTTTTTTATTTCATTTTTTAATTGACCCAGTCAGTCTACGGCCTAGTAGAGCGGTGGATACTCGCAGGTTGAATGCGTTATCTTGGAACCAACAGATACTGGACTCGTTCCGGGCCGCAGACAAATTAACCTATGAGTGTTCAACTTAAATCACACCACACACTCCGTGCCTCGGAGATCACGTTACACCGACGGTGCCTTTACACCGGCGGAACGTTGTCGTCGTACTGACAACGTTCGCGCACACCAGGCCGGCGTGGGCGGCTTAACAATTATAAGATCGCGATAGCGTGCGCCTCCGCAGTGAGGACGATGATAACCTGATACAGCCGGTCCGCAAATCGAAAAGTTTAATACTGTGTATGATAAGTACCGGAAATTATGTCCGAAACGTATAGCGCCAAATCGCTTTACAGTAGACAAGAAGTGTAGTATTTATTCTTCGTAGTCTGAAAAAAAAATGATTTCCCTTAACCCCTTGCAGCCGCTGTTTAAGAACGTCAATGATTTTGATAAGTGAACGGCTCTAAAGTTAGACACATAAGTAAGTACTCCTCGTACAAGAACGACGAACTTGTACAAGTTATTACAGTTAAAAATCGATGCAATATTTATCAGTTTAATTGGTGTAAACATGACGTTTTGGACAATAAATTTCCTAAGTTTCTACCTAACAAATTTAAATTGAGCGTTTACTATAAATTTATTATGAAGAATCAATTTATTTAATACTTAATTTAAAATTCTAAAAGAAAGGAAAACTGTGGAATATTATTTTATTTACTATTTCATAAAAGAAGCTTACGAACATATAATACAAATTATTGAATTACTTTTTTTTTTTAATATTGTGAAAACGACATTTATTAGACACTAACAATTGACTGTCTTGCAGTTAAGTTACTTTTTACGTTTATTAAAAATTATCAAACTTTTAATAAGTTTATTCCATCGTCATATAGGCCTTATATAGTATCTTATATCTTAGTCATTCGTATAAAAACCTATAGTTCTGAATACCCGAGCCACTATTTTCGCTGAAAATGGGACCCCTTTGTGCGGAAGCGATCGAAAACGCATTTTCAGTGTTGAAATATTTTTATTATTAGAATAATATTTGGTAGTAAGTATGGTAACTCTCATACGCCATAACATCGACCAATAATTATGATTATAAGCTCAAACGATAGTTAATTTAATATTCCAGAGTAATTTTTATCAAAATTTGAGTAACTTCATTGGTTTGGTGAAATTTGATATTCTTTGAAAGAAATTCCATGAAAATAGACTGAAAAAATTTCTTTTTTTTTTTAATTTATTTAAATAAACAAATTATCAACATTTTTAATTTTTCCGTAGTTATATAGCTTTTATAATAACGGATCCTTTGCTATAATCTTTATGTCTGTATCTTTAAAATCGAACACGCTAGGCCCTTGTCGCACTTTTATCAAAAACGGCTACACTACCCTATGGTAGCGATCCAAAAACATTTTAATGCTAAAATACTGAAGCAACCTCGCATTTTGAAAAAAGACGTCCTTTTGAACTCAGCAACTTCTATCGTCGCTTTTAATATTTTCTGAACCTCGTTTTAAATAAAATTTATCTTTATCATCACGCTGAAGAAACACGTTAATGATTACAATAAACAGATCTTTTGCGCCTGCAATACTACTGACCAGCCGTCACTGATCTAAGTAGTACTTTATCTAAATCACCATCACCATAGACAAGATTCATCCATAGATGTATTGTTTATTCATTTATAAAGATAATTACTCATCCAGAGTCACCGATCTACGATAATTTTAAAAAGTAAACAAAAATATCGATATTGTACATTGTTTATCTATAATTACCAAATGTTCCTCGACAACTATCAACATTCTAGCCTTGGTGTCCCTTCCGCTGCGTTCATCTTAAAAGGCGTAACAGTGCGACGATATACACGATACACAAGGTATCAATACTTCGCTTCCGAACGTTCCAGAAGCGAAAACCAATATTGAGCGTGCGCTGGCATAATTAGCCGCAAACATCCACCCTCGCCTACACTATGCGTTATATATTGGCATTAGCATACTATATTAAGTACATAAGAACCTCATATATAATTATTGTAATTGTAGGTTTTTTATAACCCCTCTGCTCAGACGCACCTTCATAAAATCTCTTTTTATTTCAAATTTAGAAGCTTACGTTGTAATTCTTCCACTCCATTCACAGTATAATTAGGTTTACAGTCCACATATTGTGGACTGTAAACCTAATTATACTCTATGGAGGAATAATTGTTAGGGCCCTAGGGATGCTGGTTTTGTATAAATTAAAATAATTTTCTAAGTCATCTCAAAAAGTAAGTAAAATATCCGACTAGATCTGTTTCGTTACTCGTCTTTCTCCTCGCTATAAACGTTTAAATCGCTTTTCAAATAAACACATAAACACTTGTCACCAAAAGCAATATTACTACTATTACCTAAAAAAAAGCTATATATGTCGCTATGCATAAAAAAATAAACAGTCTATTTGATTATATAACGCACAAAAACACGGCAACTTAATTTAGTTTTCTGTAAAAAAATAATTATAATAATTTAAATAATAAAAATTATAGTCCAATTCACACTAAAATGCAAACTCATTGTCCTGACCGTACAGTGAGACACTCTTATTACGAGTTACCGAGGAATCTACAACCCATTAGTGATGTTTCCAATTTGAAAACATCACTGGGTTGTAGATATTGGAAATTCCAATATAGTAACAACATCGAAATAGAAAAGCATAGAAGTATTTCTACATAAACAAAAAAGACCAAACGAAATAGGCTTCGTACACTGAAAAAAAAATCCATGTTGTATCAACAAAATCGCTTTTGTTAACGATTTATTGTTAATATCACAAAATGACTTAATATAGAATCACAAATTTGTATGTTGTATATTAAATATAAAATTATGGTTGTATATGAGTATAGTAAATACAAATGAATTGTTTGTAAAAAAAAACATATTTCAAAGTGGGATTGAACGGTGTTTGCAGTGAAATTTACCAGTGTACTTCGTTTGTAATAGCAACAAAATATTTTTAGTAATATATACTAGTATCTTTAGTTAAATAAATACATTTTGCAAAATACACAAAACAGTTCTCAAGACAAACGTAACAAACTATATTTAGTAATAATAACTAATACGAAACGTAACATTGACTAAAAGACATGTCAAAAACTAAGCTTTTATTACATTGATTTTACCAATACTTTTTTTCATTAGAGTGGTTATAAATAACATTCTAATTAACTAAAACATATTTACTTCAAATTAAGGCGTTTTGTAAAATATGCACACAATATAATATGACAAAATACAAAAATCTTTCGTGAAATAATTAAGATTGTATTTTAAGTTTAACGTAAAAATATAGTGAAAAACGTGATTGTGGTATTCAAAATTAGTTTCATATTATTTTTCAATGTAACTGAAATGTAAAAGAATTGATTAAGACATTAAAATTTAAAAATTACTTTTTCAATAGCATTTTATGAAATGTAAGAGTACAAAATATTAAAATAACAACAAATATTTTTTTGTAGAAATAATATCGGTAAGTAATAATATTAATAAAAAATTATCTTATAGTAACTTTTATTTTGATGAAAACTACTTTTTCCAATACAAATTCAAATATTATTCTTAATTAAAAGTAGCATTATACAAAGCTTATGTTAACAGCGATATTTCATAAAATACAAACACTTTTTATGATAATACCAACAAGTTATTTTCGTATTAATATTAAGAAACAATCGTATTATTTCTACAAAATACTATGTTGTTATGAAGTATTTTTCGTTGCTTAATTTATTATTTCCAATAATGTTCGATAAATGGCATTAACAAAAAAAGTTTACATCGCGCCATAGACGTGCCGACAATCAGACTTAGGCAATAATATTTTATTTATTTAATAAAAATAACGTCGTACTTATGTAGGTCTTATATCGACCTTAGAAAATCGCTTATTTTGTTATTTTAAACAAAGTTTTTTTTTTTAGTGTAGTTGGCGTGGTATACGATATTGGCTTCGCCACGGTACAGATGTTCAACACGCGTTCTTATTCTTTCTCTTTCTATCGCCAACGAGTCTCTTCATTCTTTCTCTTTCTTTCTCTTCAGTTAAGAAATAACAGTGTCATTCGAAATTACATCTAAAGAAGATAATAATAAGGTCCTTTGTAAGAGGCATATTTGGTTTAAAAACATGTCGTATATCCTCATTTACACCTGTGCGAGTCGTGTGCCACGAATGAACATAAATTTGTTCACCTTTGTAATTCTATGCTTTTCTAATTCGATCGGTGACGAGAGAAATGGTGTCACGCCGACGAAAGTCGATAAAAATAAATTTACCCAGAAAGGTAAACCTACTTATATCGATTTTTGAATTTCCTATATTGAATCTTTAGAGGCGTTTTAACAACTACAAATATAATCTGTTAAGCGGTTGAATGTGTAGGACATCCCTAAAACTTTACGCTATGATATTTATCGATGTGTTTTTTAAGCTCCTCGAGTTCCAAAATTGTTCTAATTGTTCCAAAGCTCAAACACTTATTTTTAAATTCTTCGAGCCTAGGAGCATTTTGTTGACTTTGAACTCAAAAAATTAATATTTGTATTTTTTAAGTAATTTTAATACGTTTTCAGCTCTTCGAGTTTAAACATGGACATATATTTTCAAAAATCGTAAGTTATTTTGTTTTTAAAGTAAGACGTTTACTGAACGCATTGTTCGATTTTGATCTGTTTCGCGGCATTCAACGAAATTTTCTAAGCAAAAAAAGTTGACGAATACCCAACATCAAATCAATGAGAACTTTACTAGTTAATTTTTTTTTTAATTTTTGTTAACAATATCTCTGAAACTAATCAACTGATTTTAATACAGTTTACAACAATCGATTTGTTTTCCAAGCCGAAAAGTTAGTTATATTTTAGATTTTTTCCGTAGACTAGTTAAGAAATATTCTAAATAAACACCTTTGGAAAATTTTCAACAGACGCTGAAACGCGCGCGCGCGCGCACACACACACACACACACACACACACACACACACACACACACACACACACACACACACCCACACACACAAAACATGACGTGGAAATGGTCAATATTGATTCCTAAAACACTAAAATGTCAAGATCTAATAGAAATCCTAATTTCGAATCGCACTGAATTTACCTTCTTAATTTATAAAAATGATTCAATTCAAGCGCCAACTTAAAAAAACGCTAAATTTTTAATATTTCAACTACGATGTCTTGGAAACGCATTATTCAATTTCGGTCTGCTTTACGACATTCGACGCAGTTTTTTTAAACAAAATTAAAATGACCGAGTACCAAACATCAATCCGTCAAGAATTTCGCATGTTTTTTAAAAAATACTCTTTTTTTGTCGAATTTTTCGTTAACAACATCTATAGTATGAACCATCTGATTTTGATGCAGCTTGCAACCATCGACGTTGCTTTATAAGCTGAATAGCTTTAAAATTTATCGAAAGACTAATTTCAAAAATATTCTAAAAAACACTTTTAAAAGTTTTTTCTCCTACAATATTTCTTGAACAAGTCAACCGATTTTGATTCGTTTTGATGCGGTAGACATAATCTTTTGAAGGAAATAATTACATATATTTGGAAATTTCTCGGTAGAGTGGTTAACAAAATTTGTAAAAAAACGCTTTTTTTTTCTCCAATATCTCTTGAACAGATCTTAGGAAAAAAGATTAGATTTTTACATCGCTCAGTAAAGTAGTCTAAAATTTATATTAAAAAAAGCATTTTTCTAAAAACTTTGGTTTTGGGGCTTTCTCAAAATCTACACCACGAAACCGGTTCAAGTTATTAGTCTAAGTTGAGTAGACTCTTTTTGATTGGCGTAAACCGCGTTTCGATCAGTTAATCCGTTAAAAGTTGTGAGAGATTTATACACACACACGCACTCACGCCCGCCCAAATACATACAGATATACAGACATCACTCGAAAAATGGTGATAATGAATCTGAGGAAAACTTGATTTTCGTAAATCGGTCTGAAAACAGTAACTTTTCATTTTTATGAAAATTCTTCACTTTTATTATTAAATTGTACAAATTGAGAAAACAAAATATGTGAATATCGACAAAAAAATCGTTATGGGTGTACAATTATATATATTATACAATTGTATACAAGAATTGCATACTTAATGAAATAAGATGTCTTAATTTAGCTCCAATTTCTACTTGTTTCTTTGGCTATTTTCCAATAAAATAAAACAAGATAATAAATTTCTGTTATAATGCTGATCTCGTTTGTACAACCGAAGTCAATCCTTAAGAATAGTGTTACACAGAATAAAAAAGAAAACAAATACTCTACTTCAATTAAGATATATATTAAGTCAAAACAAGCTTCACCTAATTAAGGTTTCAGTGTAAAACGGAAAATGATGATGTGAGAAAGAACATCTTCCAATATTACATTCGGAGAAGGCAATTTATATTTTTCTTTTAATAATAAACACTTTGTCAATATACATTTGAAACTTTTTTTATTATGTATACACACCTTCTATGCTATGCACAAAGTTAATTATACTCTATTACGCAAAAATTCATCTTTCTAAAAGTCACTCATGTATAAGCTAGGTTACAAAGTTTATATTTTATGTGGGACAAATTAAGTCAAATACTATAATAAAAATAACTTTAAATATCTCAGTTTGATAAAACATTTGAGATGATTATTTTTCTTAATGTTTTTAATTATTACATCAATCATTTCGCCTTTTTGTTCATAATACGTGATACGACATAACATCAACTTCGTAGAAAGGGAAATAAATTAAGAGAAAAAATAAATTCTTACTATTTAAAGAGAGTGTATTTTTTAGTGGTTTATCAAAAGATGGATAAAACACACGTATTTTTCATTTTCACGTTCTTTGATGAATTTAATGTTTTGTTCCATTTACTTTTATTTTTAATTTATTTTTATTATAAACTCGCTCTTATTTTGTAAATGAATAGTTAGATTACAAGCTAAGCAAGAAAGGTATTGAAAAATTATACTACGTAATAATTTTTCTGTATCCCTCTTGCTTAGCTGATATTTTCTTTATTGTGTTATTACAAAAGGAATTTTTAAGGAATCGAAATTACACACAAAAAATCAAAAGCGCAAAGAGAAATACAATTTTCACATAATAATTTACATACGGTAATAATTGTCAATATGTTCATACAATTCATTGGAGATGTACTGCTGAAGCTCTCCAACATCAAGGATTCCGATGACGTACGATCTCTTATCATACGTAACTAAAGTTGATCCGCCACCTTTGAGGTGCCACGACGTCCGGTTTATGATCTCCATTCGGGAACGTTTGTTTTCCAGTGGCGATAGCTATCGGTTCTACAGCGATGTGGCCCGACTATTGCCCATCTACCTGTTTTGTGAACTATGTCGCGTACTATTCTTCTATGAATACTGTAGTTCCCTATATAATTTCCTATAGAAATTTAGAGCGTAATCTCTTTTTCTGAGTTTGTATACTAGGACCAACAATAAGACACCGCATCCAGCATACGTGTATTATACAATTCAACAAAAACAAAATTTGCTGTTTCGATTTTTTCCGCGAACTTTATTGCTTGAAGACGTAACATTCACAAGAAAAACATTGATAATTCTAGACTGGCTCTAGTACTCTATTATTGTAGTCAAAATAGTATTCAATACTTCAATTTGCCTTGAAGGTTAAAATGGAATTTTTCATTTAAAGATTGCTTTTTAAGCGAATTCTTTAATGTAATGTCGTTAAAAAAATAATTGGAGCGAATTTACAAAATATATGCTTAGTCATTGGGGGTTGATATTGAATACATCTAAAATCATTCAAATATCAAAGGCAACAAAACCACTTTAAAGCTGCGTAATCAATGGCATCACGCAATATTCAAAGACTTCCACGTTTAGGCATTAAAGTAAGTCGTATTCAAAAACGTCGCATAGTGTCACATTCGATACCCAGACGAGATAAATTCTTCGCATGACCTCAGAAGCGTCGCCAACACAGTCGACTGAAGTGTTCTCCACTGTCATTGGAGTAGACACAACATGCTAATTAAACCCGATTTTCGTCTCACCCATATTCATTTTGTATCCATCGCTTGAGAGAATAAAAGGCAACTTCTTGCGAATATGTACCGCATCCGTATAAATATCAAAACACTCGCTTCGCACATCGGCGCCAAACCACAGCGTAGGCGAGATCAAGCGTGCGGCGCTCGCTAACAGAGTTACGCGTTTGTTGCGATTAAGTTATTTCGAGTGCTGGGGAGTGTTGCTTACACGCTCTTTAATCAACTTCGAAAATTCGTTTGCTGGGTTATATTTTACGCCTCGGCGAGCACACTGATTGTATATAAAATAAGGCTTTTGATCGGATGTGCGATTTATATACGACCGAGGCGGGTATTTATGACTGTTATATTAAATAGGTCACGGTAATTATCGTTAATATGAAGCTCTATAACCTCGACTTGAGTCTGATTAAGTCATTAATTAGTTTTTTTTATGACATTAATGACATGAGATAACAATGTCATACCTTGTAGGTTGATTTGAGAATGTAAACTTTATTCCTATTTATGTATTAACATAGAGATATTTGCTGGATTCTAAAACAGGTAGATACAGAACATGGTACAATTTCAAAGATTCCACCCCACAATTCTGCTTTAGTATCAAATGCATCTGAAAAGAATTGAAAATCTACAGTTAATCTTCTAACAGAATTTTAAACTCTTTGGCACTTCTTTGAAAACTTCTTTGAAGATTTACACGCGTACATCTAAACGCTACGAGCGAAACCGTGTCAATAGTCTAGCGCTGAATAAATTTCCAGGGTAGACTTCGGAATTAGATTAAGCGCCGTGAATTCACGTCACAATTTTCTGACACGAATAAACAGCACCGGGAGAGTCAACGGAATAAGATAAACTAGACAGATAAATGACAACGTACAAATGCGAAAGGAGAGATGTTTAATGCTGGAAATGTTTGCGCAAATAAAGTATGAAAGGTAAAATTATTTGCACGACGGTAAAATTTGCACGTCAACCTTTTCGTGACGTACGGATAAATGTCCGCCCGTCACGCCACGGTTGTGCGTTCGACGCGTAGCGTTTTAGGATTTTCTCTGCACATGGAGTTCGATACCTACGAAATATTTGTTAATCTTGAATGATTATTACAGCAAGCTTAGGAATTTTTATTACATAAAATTGTCTATGACGCTATTTTCGTCACAATATAGGTTAATTATCATAATTTGAACTATGAGTACACTTAAATTAAATTACATTTGTGTGTCTTTTAAATATATCAGTTTAAATCAACTGAGTACCTTGCAATTAGTATTTTTTTGTATAAAACATGCTAAAGGAGCAAACGAGCAGACGAACTATCAGCGAGTAGATGATCAAGGCCGCTCATGAACATTCGCAACTGCAGAGAAGTCAACGGTGCGTTGCCGACCTATCCGTAGGAATTAATGGAGGGAGAATTTATGGAGAGGGAGTGGTGTGATGGAGGTGGAGTGGACCACCGGAACGCTCACTCAATGGATGAAATACAACAGCGGAAGCACCTACTTCACGTCCGCATTCTGTATGGATTTCTCCGATCGAACCGGTCCATTTTTGTGGTGCAGCCAAAACGGCCATGGTATAGAATTATAATTTGCTGTTGTCATTTTTATGAGGGCTTATTACTTCCAGTACTAATTATAATGTCACTCTCAACTCGTGCTAAGAGATATCATACTAAAAATAGTAGGGTGAGATAGTATATATTCATATATAAACTTCCAACATGTCTTCATAGATCAATATACATGTATGCCGGAACACTAGCCAGAAATCATATTTTCCCGTGGATGCATTTGCGGAAGCTATATGCAAGATATGCCTCAATAGCCACTATGAATTTCAAAACAGCATCCGCACAACGTTGTCGAGAAGTACTGCAAACTAATTCGAATAATGCATCTTTGAAATGCAATTTTGAACACAATTTAAAAAAATACATTTTTTTATAAATATCCAAAACTTAGGAAGTGAATTGATCTCAGTGCATTTACGTAGAAAATATGCTTTGGCGATAATTTTGGAACAACGACACCTTTCTACAATTATGTCTGGAATATGGAATTGTAGAAAGGTGTTGTATAAACAAAATAATATTTCTAAAAATTTGTCTATACGCTTAACTACGAAATCTACCATTTCGTCGTATTAAACAGGACATTTTTATTTCTTGAAGTTAACGCCTCTCCAAAGTGTTATACATTACAATAATCATCTTTTGGGACCGGGCTTTAGTTCATAAAACGCAAATTAATCAGGCTGTTGCTATTCGAATCGTATGCGGCATTAATTTAATTTCGGAAAATTTATTTCAACAAAATTAATTAGCAATATTTCACTAGAATGAGAACCGAGAGTTTATAAGACGTAACTTTCGATAAGAAACTTATGCGGTCCGAATCAAATTACAAATTGTTTTGAAACGAAAATTATTTCTGTCCATTTTAATTTCAACACAATATTTTATCAAAACCTGAATCTTGATAAAAAATGGAATGACTAAATTCAATTTGATAACATTTAGACACGTATGTAGTAAATTAATTTAGTTTTATTTGATGTAAGGGGACTTTTTTGTTCTAAAAGAAATGTACATTATAAACCTGTCCCCACCCCCTTCAAATAACTTTAATTTTTTTTTCATTTTTAATAACAATCCAATATTAGTAATTTCTCAATTTCTATTGAGAAAAAAATTGATAAATAATTCAAATGATATACATTTTTTTTTAATCAAAATATAGAAAATAATTGTTTTATTTATCAAAAGTCCGAGAGATCCTTCAAATGTTCACACATTTCCACTACAATAGGTTTCTTTACTTCTCTTTTTTTTACCTTACAACTATTTCTTTCTTCAAACAAAATTTTCTGTCGATTTTAATTCAATCTATCCACTTTGTATTTTCTGCGCCAGCGCTTTCAAATTTTTAAAATAAAATGCATGAGTTTCAAACGTCACATTAGCTCGGATAACCCGTCGTCACCACATGTCGACACGCCAGAAAATCGCCCACGTTCGTTGACATATTCTGCTCATGACACGAAGGAAAATTTAAAAAAAAAGACCTAAAACAATTTATTTTCGAATATTGATTTGCTTAGATAGAAATCTAATAAACTAAAATCAATATTATAATGTAGCGCCGGCGCATGTTTTAGTATCAGTTTCTTTATTACCTTCCGCAAATCGCTTCATAAAGAACATTTTCAATGAAATCCGAATGCTGTAATCATCGCAACTCCGTCATTAAACCATGAAACGGAGTGAAGAGGGACCGAAAGGGGGGGGGATGGTGACGTCACGGGCGGAGTTCTGGAAATGGGGGGAGAAGGCGGGAAACGCAGCGATATGACGCGACAGATGTATACAGCAGATAACGAGCGCGCAGAGCAATTACAGAATCGGAAACAGAATTGATATAAAATCACGACATTTTTCATGCGGAGGCTGTACAGCTATATTATCTATATTAACTACAACATTATATTAACTATACAGCGTGATTAATTATTTCTCATTATGTATACCTGACACGTAGTGGTGACTTTTGAGGGCTAACCGGCTTTATCGTCAGTTTAATAAGCTATATGTACCGCCTGGCAACTAAGCAATTCACTTGTATGAATTTTTATGTAGCACCTCTATCGGTGACCACAATAAACTATGCTTTTTTATACAAATCGATCATTTTGTCGTCGGCGACTTTGTAAACTCTTGGAATAGGTGCTGAAGTAATTTCCGAGTTTGCCAACTACCCTGTTGCAATGTTTCCAAGATATGAAATTACACGATATTTAAAACAGAGCACTCCTCAAACTTTTATAAATATATGTATAACGTATTAGTGCCGAGGCAACCGAGCTTAGTTCAATGTCTTTCGGGTTAGCCCTGGAATTATGTGTTCCCATGGGAAAATTTGCATATTTTCATTTTCAACAATAAATATTTAGATATATAATATAACTATATAGTGCCATTTGTAGTTCATATCATGTAGTCCATTTTGTTGTTCAGAACCAACATCATGGCAACAATGTAATTACCTCGAAATTTTACTAAATGACGCTACATAAAGCGACGTTTAGACATATTTGCTTTTTATGTTATTTTTCCAGCGAAAACATCTACACAGGTAAACTTAAAGGGCAGTATTTTATTAAAGTAAACATGGATATCGGAGTCATTAACGTCGTTCACGAGGCTATGTGGTACATGTGCAAGAACTTCTCACTTACATTAAATAACACAAAATTATAAATAACAAAATTTATGTTCTCTACAGAGAAAATGCATCTTTAGATCGCGTAGAAGTTGCAACAATATGAAATAGTTTTAAGTCCATATCTCTACTAAATGATATAAGATATTAATGAGAATTCTATAATATATATTATGTGAGTGTTGAAAAATCCAGTATAAGAATTAATTTCGAATTTGAACAATTCACATTTGTTTCCTGAATATTTCTCTGCCCCGTCGCCTCTGCGCCAGAGCGTGCCCTGCGCCGCTTACAGTATAATGTCGGTAGAGGCCGCTTATCTCGTCTCGTGCCGGCGCTCGTTTGGTCGCGGATTAAACACCTAATGCCGCTGTTGTGGCGTCGACGCTGAGGCGGATCTTTTACAAGAAATTCATCTCTCAATAGACGCGTACGTTATAAATACCCGTTCTTGCTTTTGTATATGCGTTATATATTACTTAACAGTAATGTCCTATACACACACGTATATGTACTGGCTGCTCACTGTCCGCTTATTATTTTGCCTAAATGAAAATTTCGTAATGATTGTTTTTGAAATCGATATCAGGATAGGAAATCCCGATATTGATTTTTATTCCAGTTTTGCTTCGACTTTGTCACTATTATCTGGTGTTTATAAATAATCTATCTATGTAAATTGATGAATATTAATGAAGTCTATGTAAAATTTTATTGTAATTCATAGGTGTCAGAGATAAGCTCGAGAAAACAAACAGTTCATCATCTTCTGGACATGATATATGGTTCATCATTTCTACACCATATGTTTTTAATCTGTCTTAAATTTCATTGAGATTCATTAAACCGTTGTTTAGAAATAAGAAGACATTCCGACGAACACACAGATAGAAAATTTGAAATTATAGATAAAATGGACATAAAACCAAACATAGTTATTGATTTTAAAAATATTTTAAATCCAAATAGTGCCTACAGATTAATAGATTAATATAAAGATAAATAGATATTTAGTTTGATGCCAAATTTGATATTACGCTGCGTCATTTCATGATTTTGCTATTCCACAATAGAAACCGATTATTAGAAATATTAAGTTAGCGCTTACCTGCGAAATGTTGTTGCGTGCAACATGCAACCTACTGCTGACCCTTGAAGCGGTTCTTGCACTACAAACCCTCCTCCAACCTATTGAATATTGATTCGAGAGGATTGATAGATATTGAAGACCTAAACGAGTGTTTATTTTCTTTAGTTCACGCGGAGTCGCCCGACAATTGATACTAGAGTTGACCTTCTAGAAAAAATTTTTGGAGCTTGGGAAGATTCTCGGAATGCAATAGGAGTGTTTTGCGATCGCTTCAAGACGTATGACTGTGTAAATCACGAAACACTGATCAATGAGTTACTTCACTGTGAAGTTACGGGCCGTGGAAGCGAGCTTCCGGCATAATATTTGACTAAAAAGATTCAGAGGATAGATGTCAATGATATGAGGTCATCTGGATCCATTACTGTTTTCAGTTTAAATTAATGATTTACGTAACCTTGTTAAGGACGTTCATGAAATTATACTGTTTGTAGATGATTTATTACTTTTCTTCCTCTTTATTACACAAAGTTAAAAGACATCAACTCGATTATGACGACGTGAACATTATTATCACCAAAATTGAAAAATAGTTTATTGTAAATAATTTTCTTTTTAATAAGAAAGCGAACAAAATGCTCGAAATTCCTTTCTTACTGAAGTTATGCAATTATGACTTTTAAAGAAGAAATCATTTCTTATTTAATTATTTAAACAATAAAAAAATTTGAGAAACGGGTTTAAACAATTAAAATTTTTTTATAAGAAAAGAGTTTTTTTTTAATATTATTTTTCATGACAACAAAATATTAAGAATACAGTTTTTCAAAATATTAAACTAGTGTATTTGTTCATAAACAATTTATTAACAATAGCGAAAAGGTTTTTTTTTTCAACGTTGTATAATGCCTACATAAAATGCAAAAATAGTCATAACTCAAGATGTGTTTAAAAAAAATTTTTAACAACAAATTTTAAAGGTTTTAATTTTTATAAATTTAAAAAATTATAATAATCAAAATACACAAGTTTAAGATACTTTTATAACGTAGTCTTGTTAAGTATATATATATATAAGAAGAGCTGCAAAAAGCCAAAAATTTATAGGCTAATTATTTAAACCTATGTACCGTCTTTTGTAAAAATGAAAGTCCACGAAAAATGACTTAGTCAACAATTGTATAACTATTTGAAAAATCAACAAAATTACTTTTTTCTAACGGGACTTTATTCTTTGAAGTGTTCTGATGATACCCTAATTTTTTTAAATGTTAATATTGATATGTAATCCTATAAAAAAAATATTTTATGTGATAGACTCTGTTAAGCGGTAGCGCGGCCATGATGTATCGGCCGCGCGGGACCCTATTTTCAGCGCTAAATAAAATTATAAATAATAGAGATAGAGTTTCAGAAGTTACAACATTTTTTTAGTAAATTTTCTCTTCTCTGTGAATTTTTTTTTAATTTGCTTAAGTACTAATAGTTTTTGAGTAATTGCCAAAAAACGAAATACTTCTTTTTCATCGTAATTTGTTAATAACTTTTGCCATTTTTATCGTGCAGTAAATTCCTTCGAACACATTTTTCTAGACGTGACTTTGTCTATCTCACATATTTTTAGGAGCTTTATCAAGAATTAACAAGATTTTAAACTTGTCGATTAGACTAAAAGACTTAGCTCTGCTGCATTTGCAATTAAAAAGCTAAAAAAAAATTGTACGATATCCAAATCATCAGATTAGTTTATTTTGACTGTTTCCATAACTTGATGTCATACGGCATCAAACGAAATTAATTTTTGCATTAATTGGAATGACATATTTAATTTTCTTTATTAGATTTGAACTATTGGTTAAACTATATTTGGAGGTAAATTATTTTTTTTTTCTTTTATTATATTATTTATATATTTCGCTTAATTAATAGTCGGTGCTTGGACACAAGATATTACCGAACGAACTGGTAATTTGTACACTTGTATATAAAACGTCATTCTATCAATTTTACAACTTCATATGATTTCAATCATTTGTATTAAGTGATCATTCCAAAGCTTAATTTGACACTAGCACCAGTTGTATTAATTAGCCTACCCGAAATGGAGCCACATTTTATATACCCGTCTCTATAACAAATACTCCAATATATACGTCAACTCCTCATTCGACTTATAAATATTTTCATATCCAAGTGCAAGTATAAATTTTCAGATGTGACTTAATACATGTCATCGACTCACCGCCCGCGTGCATTCGCGCGCAGGCATAATGCATGTCGAAAGCGGTCATTTAACGCATGAGCTGAATACAAGCGTCGCGTTAGTAACGTGAATTGAGCGCATCGCAATTTGCATAAAATGGAGGCAAATTTATTCACACGTGACGTCAGCAAAGGCAGCGCACCTGTTTTATTATAACCAAATAGCGCGCAATTTATTAATACAATGACAACATTTGCAAAACGTAACACATTTATGAAAGAAACCCATACATTATTTTATACGTTAGAAAATTTTTGAATATTTAATATCCATGCACATTGTAAAAAATAAGGTTTTTCTATCTGGCTCATTGCTCTAAAATCACTAGTCCAATGTATGGTATATTTTTTTAGTATGGATATACATTATTTGTTCATTGTTGTATTGTATTGTAGAGTACTAATGTTTACGTTGTGGATCTATCATCAGAACCTGAAAATCACGCACGGTCAAAAAGCATTTCAAAACAATTTGAACAAGCTCAAACCAGCTAGGCTGCGCTGTCTATTATGGAGTACTAAAGCCTAACTTCTGACTCCATCATCAGACCCTGAAATCCAATCGCGGTCAAAATGCATTCCAACAGAAATTTGACAAGCCCAATCATAGCTAGGCTACGTTTTTCTATTATGAAATTATGGTGTTTACCATCCAGCTCCATCATCAAATCCCGAAAATACCTCATGGTGAGATAACATTTCAAGACATCTCCAACAAGCTCAAACGTGAGTGGGATATATTATTCCCTTATGGAGTTCCTGTGCCTACCTTTTGTCTCCATCATCAGGTCAGTCCATTTATATCATATTTTTGTATTACTATCGGTCCTCGATAAATGCGCAAAGTTTTCATTTTCTATAACCTCTTAAAGTCACGCAAAATTGCGTAGAAGAATAACCCTTTTATATACCTAACAAATTCGACTCGGTAATCGATTTCTGCTTTTAGGTAATAAAGCAGCCGTAGTCCAAAGAAGCGCCACCATTTTATATCCACATACTTGGTAAAGTTTGTAGATCTATGTATCCTAAAAATTCCAAATCGCTTATTGTCCTCAAAAATGGTAAATATGTTTTTGGTATTTCTAGTATTTCTACAGGATCAACTGACTTATTATTGAAGATACCAGTCCACATTTTTATAGCAAATTTCCTCTGATGTGATACTTCCCATACATGTTTTGGATTTTCTGGAAACCGCTGGTGAAGGTTTTTTAAGGTAACTCTACTCCTGCTCTCGTAAACTGTGCTTCCGACAATTTATCTTAAGAATGTTGGCTCTCTTTGAAGACATTCATTTAATCTTTGAGATAGTGTAATTGTTGCTAGATTGTCAGTGGGTAGCAGTCCTTGTGCTCCTCGGTAATTGGATGTAAACCATACCTTATCAAGAGTTACCACACGAACGTCCGACCCACTATTACTACAATGCGCCTTGTAGATAGGATCGGATCTTCGATAATCAACTTCATAACCCAGGATTTTCGATGCATTGTTAAATTAGTAATTCCTTCTGAATGTTCTAATGCTATTCCCATTTCACTAAATTGTCAGTGTAACTGAAAATAATAACGAAAACATTGAAAAATCTAAATTATTAATCAAACAATTGATAGTTGATTTATGCATCAAAACTAAATAGTTATTTATTTTCTCATATTAATAAACGGGTATGCATCAGGTAGTTGATGATTTGAATATTTTCGATTTCACGGCGCGCGCGCACCATGAAGTGCAATATACGCATTGCGTTGCATACCCACACTATAGAGACATTTTTTCTGACTTTGGATATATGTTTCTGTTATATGTCTCTTGACAAGTTTTAATACACATTATTCGTATTATTATTTGCCGAAATTAATGAAAAACGTCAGGAGCAACTTGCACACATTATACCTACCTACAGGTTTTTTCGGGAATTCTAGAATTAAAATAAGAAATGCTTAGATAGCTAATTCGAAGGCCCTCATCATACTGTATAGCTCATGAAGAAGTATTTATTTATATATCAACTATCGGAATAGAACTGAATGAAAATGTGATATAAATGAAGAAAATTATGAAAATAATTAAAACGATTATCCACCTTCATTTCATCAATGGAACATTATTCCATTGTTATATTAAAACTTTTAAATTCAATGGACACATATTAATATCACTCTTTCTTTACACCACACGGATATGTAATTGACGCTATCTCGTTTTCTGCTGTCGATAGTAGGCCACACCTTTGTGTTTTTTTTTTTTACTATTAAAACATTTTAATAAATTTAAAAGTTATGCAATGGACCTTTACTATCATAAACCTAATAATGAAAAATTAAACGTGTGGCACTCTGGGACTGCCGCGGTAAAGCTATTGTATAGCATTTTTTATCAACTTATGATATTATAATTATTTATTTATTTATGCAGTATTTTTTTGTCTTTGATATTAATTCAAGTTTTTCATCACTTTCTTGATTAATAAATGCACTTTGTTTATTCATATTTAAAACAATTTATACACAAATTTTACGCATATAGATATTCACCAACAACTACTATTCACTGTTGTACATAGATACACCCATGTATACATACATACCTACATGTATACTTACGGGGCACATGCGGTGAGTGTGGCATTATAACGATATTATAGATGCCTATACACCTATATACTTTCTCACAAACAGCTGCTTACGTAATATTTATATATAAAAATAAATTGATTGACCCTTTGTCTCACGATTATTAATATCCATAGAAGCTATTATTTAATATAGATAAGAATCATTATTACTTTAAAAAAAATTTATATCATTAAGTGACATTCATATAGACGTAGATACGGTGGTTTGTTGGAGTCATTCGTCTGTCGAGATTTTCACCAAAATTTTTTTTTTTTTTTATTCAAGCATTTCAACAAAACACTATGGTCGGTTCTTTAATTGTAGCGTGATCCAGAACCAAAGCGAATTTCTATAACATTTACGTATGTAATCTCATAATTATCTAGTAAACGGGTAGATGAAACTTCATTATTGTAACCACTAACTTACCTGCGCACGTCAAATATTATACACACAATAAACAAACACGATTTTTTTTTATTTCGACATTTTATAAACTTTGTTTAATATATTCAAATAAAATTTGTCCTTTAGTTCTGGGTGTAAGATTGAAGCTAACCCTACTTTTTATGACTATTTTATGAATAATTGAAATACTCATTGTGAAAAATCCAGAAAGTTGTGCGACCGCCGATATGTCATGGGATTTCTATCTTGCAGCTCAAATCTGAATCCCTAAACCTAGATCATTATTGTGAGCATCACTACAAATATTATAGTTTTGTAACTACCATAAGGGCCTATACGTCAGACAGATGGCATTTCTAATGATAGAGATGAAAGTGTCTAATTGAACATAAATCAATGGTAATTCTAAATAATCGATTAATATTATTAACAAAATTTATCGATTTGGTATCTTTGCTTAAATTGTACCATAATTATTATTTTATTTTAATACTCAATGCATACAAAATTCAAAACCGTATATTGAAATTGCCAATCATGATAGAATAAACGGCATAAGAATTTAACGTGAAATAATACATCGCTACTGATAAAAGTGGAACTGGTGGCATATAAAGTTTATAATAATTATATTCAGAATTACTTGATTGCAGGTACAAGAATATTCTTATTATAACGTAATTGTAACATTTTTCGTTATTGTAAACTTATTTATTACAATCACCACAACAATCATCGTTTGCTTGAAAATATACGAAAAACTATGTATGACATTTTTATATTTTTTTCATATTACATTTATACTTTAACAGCACATTCAGAGTATAACGTCCGTTATTTTAAAAAAAGGTGATAATGTCAAGTGTTACTATTGAAATTAGCTGTTTAAATTTCATTCAAAATTTAAAGAGTTACTGTATTATAAACCGAGGCTCGACGAATAAGGAAAATTGATTTTAAGTTTTTAAGGTTTCGTATCTGTCAGAACTCTTTCTAGAATGTATGAACTAGACTAGACGCGGTTACAAGGCAACAACGCTTTCACGAAACCTTAAATTTGTCTGTACACTGCCATGATACGCTGTTCGTGTAAAACTTTGCCACGTTAGGTACCTACCCAGCAGGCAGACGGATCGAAACGTTTGTTGCCTTAAAATCTGAGCGGGCCCGTACAATTTCTATAGATAATAAGCGGTATTGCGGTATGATATTGCATTTCGCTTCACAATCAGAGATGAATCCATTCTAATTAAAACAAAACATCCGACCGAGGAGCGCTCTCCGTGGAATAACATCGAGGTAGCCGCCGTCCCCGCTAATTAACGAATACGCCGCTGGTAACGGACCGACCGCAGACAATGACATGTTTTTATATCAAATATTCCATTTGAGATACTATTATTAGGTCAATTCATAAATTTATTATGAGTAAACGTGAGGATTCACTATTAATTTGTTTTGGATAATTGTATATTATTTTCGACAATATTTTGTGGCTGCTGCCATCTATGGTATTTATATGGAAGTATTACAGAGCTCTACTGTTAAAAAGTAATCACGAATAAATGTTTTCGTATTAAGTTCATAGATGGCACTGTTTTAAGATTAAATATAAGATTATTTTATTTTATCAGTTATAATAATGTTAATGCATTTTTTACTGGACACATACATATATGTAAAAAAAAAAGATTTATCAAATTCAATTTCGCGCCATTTCGTGAGATATTTATAATGGCGCATGCGCTAATCTCAACTTTTCGCATATGGCTTAAGGCTAATCTTCATTTGTATATAAATATAGATATACAAACACCACCTCAACGCTCCGCTTGTGAGGCGTGCAATTACTAAAAATTTTAAATTTGGAATGAAAATAAATAAAATTTCATATGGAATTAAATATGACGACAAAATATTCATTTATTCTCATAAAATTTACTAAAATATAAAGAAGCTAAAAAAATCCATTTAGGACAATTTTATAATGATACGCTACACTAGCAAAAGCAATGATATATTAATAAAAATTTGGAAAATCCAAAAGTGCACGACTCATAATGTTCATTCGTTTTTGTTAATAACTATTAAACGACACAAACAAGTTAACCATTTCAATACCAATCTCCGGACAGTGGATCTCAAGCTATTAAAAAATGGATCAAATTAGTTAATTAATACGCTATCGTGTCCGAACGAAAAGTGTTGATTGACAGGAAATTTCTTTTGACTATTTTGATAGTTTTTTCTAATTGTATTATGTTAAATCGATTTGAATCAGTGATAGAATTAATCTTCATTAAATTATCTATCAAATAGTGCACAGGTTAATAAAATTACATGAATTATTAATCGTGTTATTGATGAAAAAAGTTACGAAATTGAGGAAAAAAAATTATTCGTTCGTAGAGCACTTCTTAATGCTTCGCATTATGAGTCGTGCAAAATTTCATTGTACAAAATCGACCAGAAAACATGTTATTATTCGACAATAATGCTTTATTAGTTAGATGCAGTAAAATCGGTCTGGATTAACAACTACTACATTTATTCAATCTACAATAAAAGCAAAGATCATCACTAATATTGTCATCTCAAACGAAACAACTCTAATAAACCGTCGGCTTAGAATAAACACCTGCATAAATCATACTAACAGTCGTTTTCTCGAAAATGAAATAGATGAACGGCTTATTTGCAGTATAACCTGGAGTGGTTATTGTACGCGTTGAATTCGTCTCCAGTGTGTCGGATGCCACTACACCGGCCTCTGTGACTTCAATATCACCTATCTGTGTAACACTCGACACGTATATCGACTCGTTAGTGAATCTGCTAAACTTAGCATCTGCGGGCATAAATATGGCCTTAACGTTCATATCATTGAAGGGCTTAATCAATTCGACATGCGTGCCTATTTTAAATCTGGGTATTCTCACGTCGATATGCTCCAAGCCGTACTTATGAGTGTCGTTGTACATCTTATAAAATATGTTCGTGACGGGGAACTCGCTCAGATTCTCGTACACCTCCGTGACGCTTTTGCCGACCCAAGGCAGCAATATCAGCATGCAATATTTGCCGTCATCGCCATAGGGTAGTTCCAGAACGAACGCGTTCAACTCCCTCACATTGGCGAACGGGAATTTATTCCTCTGGTACATCATGTTGACTTTGCCTATCAACTTCCCGTTTTCGTCGTAGAAAGGCTCAACTGTCGTCGCCGCCCTGTCGAAGGGCATGCTCCACAGCCCTTTGAAATGCATCCTGTTCGCGAATACCATTCTAGTTTTATTCGAATCTTTTAGAATCACCATATTCTTCACCTGTATACCCGATTCTGGTAGTTCTTTGTGTACCATTTCCGCTACTGACTCGAGTCCTGTGTCGTTGACATGTATTCTTTCTATCACTTTGACCGCATCACCAACGAAACCAGTGTTGACCTGAAGCTGGTGATCGAGAACCATGGCGTTCTGACTCATAAGAGTCACACCGGTGCTGTCGCTATTCACAACTTGGTCTGTCAAATGTGTATAATCATTTATAAGTTCCCCTCCATTTCTACGTGACAATATAAGAGCTCTCCTCAGCTCCTTGTCGCTGACGTCGGTAGTTCCTAATCTGACGCCAAACATCAAGGTCCATAGCGAAAACGGTGACAACACTATGTTAGATGCTTCGTTGCCGAATGCGGTAAAGTATACTATTTCAAGACTAAAATTTCTACAATTAGCACTCAGTTTAACAGCACAGTTCATACTAATCAAAGCTAGGAAAGTTAACAGACAAATATGCATTTTTGCTGGCGAACGCGACCGGCCTTAGCGGTCAGGCCGTTGGACTGGCTCGAGTTAAAACCCGCAAACAGGAAAATGAGACTCTGTGTGTAGAATGGAATGAAACTGGTTATTTGTTAGTAATTAAATGACTATAAATTTCGATCAAACGCGAATCTGATATAACGAAGGTTCTGTACAATATAATAATTATGAGCGAGCTGAATCGAATATAAAAATTATCGAATTATGAATTTCTCTCTTCCGATGTTAAAGCAAACTTTCTATAATGATACAGCTTAAACTCTATACAGGTTATAGAGTAAAACAAAAATGCAATTCCTTTTGACTATAAATAAGAAATAGTTCCAATTAAAATTATTTTAATCTTCAATGAAATATTTTTTTATTTCATAGTATTAAGTTTAATAGATACAAAATCTATTTCTATCATCACGTATAGGAACGGACATAAGTTGTATGCAACTAGATCAGAAGTCCTTTCACAGTACTTACATAATAGTTATTTGTGAGTAATTCTAGAAACACTAACTCCTTCTAGAAAATAATCTATAATAAATGACAATTACATATGCCCCTGGATACGCATGAATGGAAGGATGGACACGTATCCATATATTCTAACATTTTTTTTTCTATTTCTGCCCGTATGCCCGTAGATAACCGCGGTCATTGGGCGGGAATTGTACCTAGGTAACGTATGTTGAGTTACTTATTTATATGGTCGATCTCGAAATATAAAAATTGCTTTTGGAAATCGTGACGTTTCTTGTACATGTACACCACGTCGTATTGTCGAAGACCATAAATGAAACATAACGTAAATTATCCTCACCATTACTTTAAGCAGTACGTTTAAAAAGTTGTGCAAAACTTTAATTCATATACGTATAAATTATTTATTTTATATTCAGTTCAAAGAAACCCACCTTTGGAATTATGCTTTGGGCTTTTTTAAAAAATGGGATGTGTTTGTTCCCAATTCTTTCTTATTAAAAAGTATATATAAACTTGGTATTACACCTATGAAAATAACCTATTTCCACCTTGCAGTTTGTACTTAAATATAAACTATTATATTTCAATTATATTTGAACTTATAACAAATAAGTTTATTATACACTGGCTACCTTCAAACAGGAAATTATTGCTATTTTCATGGTGTTGAAGGATGGTGCTATAATTTTATATACACCGCGATCAATGGCACATGAATTATTCCCTGTTAAAGCGAAAATTACAAAGAACAATTAATGAAATCATCAAGATAATCACCTTTATTAACATAATAGGTTACATGCAAAAACGTTTAAAAACTATTACATATTAGACACGACACAGTTGATACATAATCATCGGTCAAACATTCAAAATATTTATTTTTAAATAATTATCTAATCGTATCAACATTAGGATGATTCGTTTCCGCAAAAAAAAATTTTTTTCTCTTTGCTCAAGCAAAATATTAATCTACCTATAGAAAAAAAGATTCTCACCTAGTTTGAACTCTTAATAACAATTACAAATACTTACAATTTAGATTTGAAGTTTTCCCATTTAAAATGCATGTAATAAATGATTTTTTTTTTCAAATTTCTAATGCTTAGCCACTTTTACAATATTGTGAATCGGTTTGATGGACCTTATGGGGAACTTCACGCTCTTCGAAATTGCTCTATTGTTTTTTTATGTAACTCTCACTGGTTCGCCAGCAGGAGTCATCAAAGTAGTTTTTGGAATGAATAGTTTTTTTTTTCATTTTTTTTGAGCAATTATTGAGGTCTCATAGTTCTGTAACAGTTTCAGGTGGGAACCACCTCTGCACGGCCGAGATGCTATTGTGTAGATAAACTTGTAGAGTAGACCACGCAAGCGAATGATGGACGTATGAGGTACGGAGAAAATACGAATTTATTGTGTACATAAGGAAATCGATTTTCTAAGAGAATTCTATAGCTGCAATTAGAAGTCAAATAGATTTGAATTGATTTAATTCAAATACTCATTGATCAGTTTTTCCACGCGTCACAGATTCAAATCCAGAAACTTGTGATTGAAAACCAACATCCTAACCAACAGCTCAAAGTGCGGGCGAGCATCCCATTCCAAACGAATATATTCTAAGAAGGATACCCTTTTACGGTAGATGTTTACAAAATTATATGCAATAGTGCGGAGGTACGTGCACAGTGGCAATTTCGAAATAAAGCGACACTATCACAACAAAACTATGAGCTGTATCAATAAACGTCACTCAAATCGTGTTTGTGTGCCATTTTAAGAAGTAACACGGGAGCGAAACAGATACATTATGACTGTCTTGCTCTTTCCGCTCTCAAGATGGAACGTGCACTTAAGTGTGCTTCATTAATACCGGCGTATGTCATAAATATAGTTAGTTCGTAAAGTTATACTTTCGAAACATAACATTGTTAATCAAATTTAATATTAATTTTTTCAAAACGTTTATTTTTGACTTTAATTTGATTTTGAAACAAGACAGTTCCCTGAGAAACACTAACAGGTGAAATAGCAGTTTCAATACATGGTATGAAATTTACTACGCCTAAGTAACAGTTGTCTCATTCAATAATTTATATCAATCATATACTATATAGTTTTTTTTTAATATCCTTGAGAATAATTTTAAATTTAGTTTTCAAGATTTTACCTCCTTTTTTTGGTTAAGTATAAATTTGACGATGTTGTAATAATTACGCTTTTTACATTCTATTAAAGAAAACACATGTTGATCGATAAAGTAAATAGGTTTAGAAAATTCAATGTGTCCAACTCTTAAATAATAAAATTAAACACCATGGTGTGCAATCCATCTGGATACATTTTTGTGAGACTTAGATCTGAAGTACTGTCAAGAATCCGTGCTATTAGATACAGCTTAGAAGTGAACAAAAAGTTTGAACAAAATAATGACTTTTATCTACTATTGTTTAAACAGCATAGAATTCTATGCTGTTATTATGTATATTAATGTATATTAATGTGTATATTAATGAGAATTTAAATTACAAACCTAATTTGTCTATGGGTTGACAAAAATAAGCTCTATCAAATGATAGCTGAAACGTATACAAAACATCGATTCTCAAATCTTAATTATTTATCAGTGCTTTTACGTTTGCTCTAGTAATATAAGCCAACTCTATAATCAAAATTGTCCAATATCAAATAGCGAACATTAAAATCGATGCACGAAAAGGTTAGAAGTTTAAACTACGTGCAGATTCAAAATACTACATGTTAGGTCATTCGCATTCTACCCTTACACCTACAGACCCACTCGCTCAGGCAAAAGGGATAACGACATCGCACGTCGCCACGGTCGACCTACGAGCCGTTAAGGCCTCTATGGTGGTGGACTACATCACAGTACGAAAAGGATATGATCAAAATACACAGCAACACTTTACACAACATATACTAATACTATCCTATTCTTAGGGTTTACTTTCCGTTTCAGATTACAAATTATTCGCCGTATTTCGTCTGTTCGCCGCCTCCTTAATTATCTAATGGTAATGATATATTATTTATAATTTACCTATGTTTGCCATAAGGTCTGCCTAGGGCTTGTAAACCGAATGACAGGTCTAAGTATAAAGAACTGCTATAGTTATTTATAGTTATCTATAATTATAGATAATAACAATTATAGTTATCTATAATTATTGATAGTTTTCCTTATGGAAAACTCAAGCTTTATGAAATTGCATGATATTTAAATAAACAGTTTTCTACCTCTTTAAAGTATGTAAGAATATTCTTTTAATTTAATCATGTAAAAAATATTTTTAATTTCTATACTTAAAGCGCTTATCTGATCTGTCGTTAGTAGAGGAAATTTATACAATGTATATAAAAAAAATACTGTTTTACATAAAAATTCGTTTATAGTTTGACTTCCTCGATAAAATAATGTTTTAAACGATAAAGCAATCGATAAAACAATGCATACAAAAATCACTGATGCAACTAATCGAGCCGTATTTCATTTGAAAACGGTGCGCTCTCCATAGACCCCACCGTACATGATTGACTTAGTGCTTTTCTCAACAACTAAATAAATAAAAGGTCTGTTAGCTACGAACGCGGGGTAATAAATTGGCCTTTTTCTCACAGGAACTACACTAGTCGTTCCGGAAGGGTAAAGACCTTTGTTTGACGTGTCAACGAAAAGTACAGCCGTCTCGCTGGAAGCCGCCGTGCTGGATTCATTAACATGTATGGTGGTGTAGTGATGTACCGTCGAAACAAAAATCGATTCATCAGTAAGTCGGGAAAAATCGGCCGATACCGAGTTGAAAATCTCTAACATGCCCATCTTCATCAACGTATCATCTAAACTAGACTTCATATATGTTTCTATTACGAATCTCGGTATTCTTACTTCGATGATTTCCAATCCGTAATTCTGTATATCGTCGTTCATTCTGTCTAGGATATTTACCAAAGACAGTTTAGCCAACTTTACAATCACTTCCTTGATGAAATTTCCGGGCGACGGTAGCACAATCAACATGCAATATTTACCGTCCGGGCCGTACGGTAGTTCTAAAACGAAAGCGTCCATCTCTTTGATGTGAGAGAAGGCGAATCGGTTCCTTTGTCGCATCATGAACACTTCGTTGATTATATTTCCGTTTTCGTCATGAAAAGGTTCAGTCGTTGTATCGAAGTAGTCGAAACTAAATTTCCAATGTTCTTTAAATGTTACCTGAGAATACATGAACGTTCTGGTTTCACGGAAAAAGTATTCTTTCAACATCAATTGACTCTTGAAACCTGAATTCGATATGAATTCGTTGGCGTGTCTGGCTGCAGTTTTGGTATCATTAAAACACAAGGTTTTTGATTCCATCCCCACACCGAAAGTTGTGATCGCATCAAATAGAGGATTCATTTGGAAATCGTTATCCAAAAACATATAATGTTTGCTCATTATTGAAACATTATCAGCATCCATTTCCAACACTTGATCATTCAAGTTTTTATATTTTCTTATGAGAGTTTTATCGCTTTCCTCTGGTAACCTGAGACCTTTATACACTTCTTTTGCCGTGGTAGAGTTAGCTGCTAATGCTACACTAAACATGGCACTCCATATTGAATAAGGTGATACGGCCACATTGAGTTTGTTTTGTGTAAAGACCGTTGCATTGAATAATTCTGTACTGAACTCTCTACAACTATCGTGCACATCACAATTCACTCTAATTGCACTTAAAGCAAAAATCAAGAAAATGTACACCGGAAACTGTGCGGCCATTTCTGAGACCATAATCATCACACTGACTGTTCAAATGTATGACAGAAATGAGGAAAAACAACTCAGATGCGAAGAGAGACGAAACCGGTCTCAATGACGTGATCTTAGGGTATTGTCGGCTTTACCAGAAACGTAAATTACATTATTACTTATTGTAAACCATTAAAATCTATTTCTTAATAATGAAACATTCAAAATAAGTCAGTACACATTATTTCACTTTTCCTTTACTAATTGTATAAAAAAAGACTGTCCGGTGATATTATACAGTATTCCCTTTTTTAGTAACACCGAGATAAGTGACTAATTTAAACGGGAGAATTTACTTGTATTTGGGACCTTATCTCTAAGTACATGTAATACTAACTGTTGACAGCAGCTCCGCCCATGTGTGGGCCAAGTTTCTCGCGTCTATTCCGATTATTGCGTAGGTCTGTATTTCTTTTCCTTTTTTAGGGTTCTGTAATCAACAATAACCTCCATAATGACCGTCCTTCGTCCTTCGTGCTTGCAAAGTACTTGCAAGCCATTTTTTGGTTTAGGAATCCATCTGTGAAATATTAAGCTTTACAGTAATTATTTTTGTTGGTGTCGAGTTGGAGATGGAGTTGATTTTCAAACATTCTGGCAATTTTCATCTAAGTCAGTAGTTTAGATTTTAATGAGAAGATAACAAACGCACAGTGATACTTCTTATTTTGCCAGAGGTCTACCCACTTGAACAGATTCGACAACCTAGATACCAATCTAGTATATCATATCTGTTAGTTTGTCAAATGCGATGTGATTGTCACTAAGTTCCACTGGTGACTATCACATCGCATCTTCCACACCTGCTCTCGAACCGCTGGTATTTTGGTGCTTAGATCCACCTTCACATCTGATCTATTTCCTGAGACTTTCGTCATAAAAACGTATACCCTGAAAGCCGTATATAATCGATATTAACCTTCTTATAGGGTTGGTGCTTCCGACTTTTTTATAATTACATTTCAACATGTCTGTTTCTAAAAAAACATTATTAATAGATAAATAAGGTATTGTTCGACATATCTTATTTAATCACATATGTATTGTGGAGAATATAAATTCACAATCACAAATAAACCACTGAAAAACAGGTGCAAAAGATAAGAAATGGAGGATTTACTACTTATTTTAAAAATTTACGTATTTCGTTTTATAAATCTTGTAGACTTATTCCTCTGTTGATTCAACAAATCGTTGCCTCGTCTTGTCATGGTCATCAGTATGATAACTATATTTAAGCGATTTTAATATAATAATAAAAATATTATATGAAAAGCTGAAAAAGCTGCCAGCTTTTTGGTATTATTAAGTTTTTACTTTGTGTTTTAAGTCGCCAAAAGAAAATATCCAAGCTATCCTGATTCTGACACCTGGTTAGTATGTGAGTGTATTTGGGTAAAATATATTGTAAAAAAATATCAAAATCGGTTCATTAGTTTTCAAGATTAATTATCTCTTAGTTAAAAGATTTTTTTTATATTAAAATAGATGGTGTAGCATAGATTATCATTACATTGTCTATTTTATAAAAATAAAGCCATACCTTCAAATTAGGTGCAATGATTGTATTTGGACGAACCAAATTGGAATAATTGTATATAAAAAACAAAAATCTTTTTAGTAAATTTTTTATTAATCTTACCTTTTTATATTAACGGCAATGAAAAAAAAACGTAATTTCACCATTTACAATGGTATTTAAACACCCAAGCTCGTTGGTTAAAAAAAAGTAAGTAGTATCATACTATCTCGCGCGTGCCAATCGAAACTGCACGTTTGAGACCGTTTGGTGGCAGCGCACATGAATCATCCTATGGCGCGCTGTATTTGAGCGGACCTTCTGCCTGACTTATTATATGACGAGCTCCTACTGGTATGCTTTACTTTCGTTGTTAAGCAGATCAAATTATAGTGTTTCTAGGTAATTCTTACAGGACTCCAAATCACCAATTAACCTAATAATAATTTTACTGTGTGGGGTGTTAATTTACGGAAATCTTTAATGCAACGCTTGCCTGAAAATTGTGTTAACATGAAGAATGCAACCCACCAGTGACCTTCGAATCTGTTCTTCCAGTACAAATTCCTACCCAACGAGTTGAATATTGATTTGAGAGGAGTAACAGATAACGAACGCCCAAGCAAGTTTTAATACCATATTTATTTTAGTCTGCTAAATAGTTATAACGTTATTTTTACGTACGTTTTCATGCCAGATTAACATATTCCCAGATAATACAGACAATCACATTCACTAAGGTGACAGGAGTTTTAAAAACACAAAAAGATGGACTCCCAACCACCACATGTGAAGCATAATCGGACAATGTGTTCGTGAGTGACGATGCTTCAATGAAGTGATGATACGACAAAGGGTGACAAAAAACCCTTCCAGCAGCCACGGATAATCACCAATAAACATTCCTATCAATCACTATAGACCTAAAACGTAAATTCACGATTTATTCACGTAAATAGATAATCACCAATAAACATTCTTATCAATCATCATAGACCTGCCATCGTTAAACCATTGCCCAAATTGTTACAGGTAACCATCCAACAACGCCGATTTGTAAACTTTGCTTTGACCATTTAGTATAATATTAATGTCTTTATGTTTCAAAATTACAAAAGATTCCAAAATACATAAGTGTAACCCCTTCTCACACACACGTAAGACACCGAACTTGTTCTCGTAATTATCATATAGTTTTTGACCAGTTTCTCTATTAAATGTTTAGCAAAATGAGATCTGTCTACTTTATTGCTTTTAAAGGCCGGAATATGTTCTTTGTATCCTGTTTCAAGACAACGTTCAGTTTTTCTTATATATACATCGATTTACATTTATGGCAAGATAATTTTTTTCTGATGTTTTAAACCTATGCAGTGCATTTTTATTGTTAACTAAAGTTTTGAAATTGTTGTCCGATTTTAATGTCCGTGGCATGAATTTTACGTTTTCCAAATATTTTTAAAATCCTATCCAAAATTGTATGATAATATATGAAGCTAAATACATATTTCTTTTGGTCTTCTTTTTGTGTTGGACATTAGAACTTTTAGTCTTTTAAAATTAAAATCATTTTTGTGCTTAAAACATTGTATCAAATGCCGCAATCCTCGATCAATCGATCGCTTCGTCCAATAGATATTTTAATAGAATATTTGAAAAACAAAAACTACGTCATTTTATCATACTTTTAGTAATTTTGAAACAGACTATCTATAATTCTCAGATCAAAAATTTAAACAATAACATTTTCTGGTTTTCCAGAGATCGCAATTTCCACTGCATTTAATTTTACTTTCACCTTAGGGGGCGTTCATCAATCAAGGCCCATTTCGAGCCGAATCCTGCGTAGGGCTAAGGAGTCTCGGCAAATATCACGTATTTTTTTTTTACAAGAAACGACGCAAAATTACGAGAAAACAGGATAAAACTTAACATGTTTTTCCACAAGAAACGGGCTGAACCCTACACAATAATTTTTATGTAGTTACCGAATTTCTGTGCGCATGCGGCTATGGTTTAAAATGGTTAAATCGGTGAGGGTGAAGGAGCAGATGATTTCACTGAAAGTCACATGGACATGTTGGTCCAGTAGTCACCCACTAACAAAAATTAAGCAAAATATATATTTTTAATAAATCCAACACATTTAAGCACAGATTAACGTATTTATACTAAAATATGAATTTTAATAAAAATTGACGTGAAATAGGAGAGGCCTTAAGCCAAATCTCATGAAATCACGAAAAAAAAGAGCAGAAGGGTTCAGAAAATCGCCAAAATCGTCTCACGTAATTAATGAATGCCCTCTTCCTTCTGCCACACCTAACTTTTCCTACCGTTTATAACACAGAAGTCATAACTTTAAAAAAAATCACACAATCTAATGTTTGTTAGGTAATATTTGATGTGAAACATCTATACGCGCGTGACCGTGAGGAGTTTGAGTGGCTGACGCGTGGTGACGCGAGGAGTAACGCTACGCAAGCGATGTAGATGACCATTATCACTATGTATTTACATTTTTAAACAAATGGTTGTTATGTTACTTACATTTAACAGTTTTTGGAGTTTACTCCTTAAGAATCGATTTTCATATAAGGCGCCCGGTATGAGAAAAAATTGAGGAGTAAAATCTACTGATGAATCCGCGTTACGTTTTTGGTGCGCAACTTATTGGCGCACCTTTCAATTTTCAATCGCCTGTATGTGTATACTTGTATACTTGTCTGTATACTTGTGTGTAGCCAACGCAGCGAGGCAGCTGACGCATATATTGTGTGTATACCTATATATATTATAAAAGTATACAGTTCAACGTTTACAAACGAGATATATATATATATATATATATATAGTATCAGTTATACAATTCTAATACGGATCGTCACCACTGTTTTGTTTGTGTTTTAAAGTGTTATTTTACAATGTAAATATTTATTTTAAATACTTCTTGATAATATTTTTATAATTTTAATTACAATAAATCTTCGTCTTTTACTTAAAATTGAAAATACAAAATAATTGTATATAGGTTAAAAAATTTCTTCTCTAATGCTTTTTCTTCAATTATTGGTAACAACAAAAATTTATTCAAAATACTTTCCATAATATTTTAATAATTGTAGTTATAATAAATCTTCGTTTTTTTACTAAAAATGAAAAATGAAATAATTGTAGATAGGCTAAAAAAATTTTATCTTTAATCATTTTTCCTAAAATTTTAGTCAAAACGAAATTTTTCAGTTAAATAAACTTTTTTTGCGTATGTTTAGACAATCGTACTTAAGGAGTAAACTCCAGTCGTGCGTCGGAGCTGACACACATTTTTTGACATGTCGAGAGTAGAGCACCACCACAACGCTCCGCTTGTGAGGCGTGCAATATTGTATTAAAACAACAGTTCAAATATAATTTTTGTTCAAATCTAAATTTCATGTTAGAATTAAAATTTTAATACTTTAAATTTTTACGTGCAACGTCACGAAACTTACGACACGTCCCGCCTTCTCATATGATGTCACAGTCTGTTCAGTCCGTCCCAGCCTCGTAACGTGATTAATGGATGTCCTCTAACAGTAAACTAAATAGTAATGTATTTTGTTGCTTTGAAGCGTAGTTCGTGTCTATGGATTAAATAAGAATATGAGAAACCGTTGACCCTGCAGGTCATCCCTAAAACTTTCCGATGTTATATATTTGTCGATATATTTTGGGCTTCTCGTGAACTTGTCCAAAAAAATGGTTGAAATACAGGCGAGTTCCACAGATGATCGTAAAACCAAGCTCGATGTCAAAAAAGTCGCATGGTGTGGAGTTTAAAAAGTTTTATAGATTATGACTTTTTATCGTCATAGCAAACCATATAGATACTAAACCTCTACTACGAGCAATTGATTAAATTAAAACAACTAGTTGAGATGAAACAGCCTGTAAAGATAAATAAAAGGGATGTCTACTTCCTGCATAATAACCACAGGTCAACGCACATTTAGAGACTCAGTGAAATTTGAGAAAGCCTATGAAAGCATTAATGATATCATTAGACTTTTAACATTATAACAGCTGTAGCTTATTCTTTCATATCACTACTCGCTTTGGTCATTTTTTAACTCTGAAGACAGCATAACAGTAATATATAATGCACACTGTCATAACTAAGATACTTGTCACAATCTGTTTACTGAAGCTCAGAGTACTTCTAAAACAACTAGATCACGGCACTATATGCGAGATAGCAACAAGTTATCAATCAAATGCACACTTTAATTATACATATATTATAATAGTGCTTGTAATATTTTAAATATGTGATACCAGTAGTCATCAGCCCGCTTGTCTGCGCGTTATGGGTGATGAAAGCTATTCAAAATAATTGTGGAGCTGGTATACGATTCAAGAAGTAGATAATAGCCTACAACCATCTACAAGTGATTTGGCGTCAAATGATAAAATTCTTGTACCGAAACGTTCAGTAGTTTTTAACCCATTCTCGGATAAAGACAAAATAATTCTTATTCTATGTACCTAATACAGAAACTTTTGAAACTTGAATAGAGCATCACGTGAACTTTCTCTCGGACTTGATAATTGCGTTCCATACTCGTATATACAACAAAACAGTAGAGAGAAAAAATATATATGTGCATTAAAAATATTTGAAAAAAAATACTCTGAGAGGTATCAAAAACACAAAATACATTAGGTATTATAAAATGAGGAAAACTATTTCAATGGGTTTTAGAATTTATGTCCGTCTATCTCGATGAGTTCACGAGTTTTGCAAAAACTTCTGGTTAGAATTTGATGCAATTTGGTATGATGATACCTTATACTCAGGACTAACAAATAGGAAAAGAGAAGATATGCTAAAAGCGGTTATATGTTCCTTACTCCATAATCTAATACAAATAAAATGCATAGCTGTAATCTACGACCCCGTTACAAGGCGACAATCCATCTTATGGTGCTTTGAAAAGGAGCCAACACCAACAGTATGTCGGCGTGCGCGAAGGACACGCAGACATATGAGCCGCATTGTGACCGGTCATGTTACTACTCCGATGCTAGAGGATCAAAATAAGTAGTGTGTGATAGCGCATGCGCCAGCGATATTGTCAGTTTGGTTGGTGGACAAGCGACCGAAGCCACGATCCGGCATGTTCTGTGTCGCTACGACAACGCCGCGACGGCTACGCTGCACACATCCGCCAGAACACTTGATATTTTCATTAAAAAAAATGTGTCAAAAAATCCTGGCTCATCCAACATATACCCCTAACTTAGCACCATACGATTTTTACTTGTTTTCCAAAATCAAAGTAAATTGAAAGACAAAAGGTTTCAGAGCAAGGACTTATAATTTCTAAATTTCTGAAAAAGAGTGGTCAGGGGTATTTTTCAAGTGGTTTAAAGGCAAGAAGAAGCGTATATGCTGAGAGTAAATATTTTTATTATACATGTATGTGTGTGTGTAAAAAATAAATATTATAATTTTGGAGTATCTAGTTTATTTTGGTATGCCAAACATTGGAGTGTCGTTTTGCAGTTTTTCTTTATCGTGTATGTTTTAAACCAAACCGTAATCTAGATTGAGACTAGAATTGGAATCAAAAGCGGGATCAGGATTGAAATCGGAATCAGGAAAAAGGTCGATATCGTAGTTGACAGCGATTCGGTCGACATAAAAGACGAAAGAATTATTCGACGTCCACGCGAGCGGAGCCTCAGGCGAAAGCTAATGTACAGTAAAGGACGCTCGCACAACAAACCGATGTCGTATTTTATCAAAATATGGTGCAAAATACGGTTTTGATTATTCTGTTCTTAGTGTAGTTATCTCACCAAAAGATTTTTTTCGCCAGACAAATTCATAACAATAATGTTGCATGAAATCGATTATTGAATATGAACGACAATAGTTTTTGCTGCTGCTACAAAATTATGTATTAAACGTTTTTTAGATATTGACAATCACAATGGCAATAATTTGAAAAGAAGCCAGAAAAAATCCAAAAATGCACTCCTCGAAGTCATATTCGTTAGAACAATAACATAATTTTATAACATACTACTTATTGTAAATCAGATTACAACGTAGCTAGAAATAATTAATTTGTTACAGGTTGATAACAAAAAAAATTGACGTCCAACAAAATATTTTTTCTATTCAAACTCGAATCTATCTGTTAAAAAATAATTGGTATGTGAAATATTTCTAGTCAACTACATCTCTTTGTAAAATAAGAATATGTAAATTTACTATAGTACAACACATTTCAATGCTACCATTTTTATATTAAAAAAATTCTCCTAAGTTGCTCTATTTAGGGTACATATAATTAGTTTACAATAACACCATTTATATTGTTATGAAAAAGTTTATTTTAATTATGTATGTTTTAAGTATGCGATTTTGTTAAAATCATTTAACGTTGCGCCTGCTTGTAGGGCGCCCACTAGCTTTCAACGGGGTGCTGCATTGCCGCAGTTTTCCAACTTTTTATAACTCATTGGTTCAAATGTTTATTGTAGAAAATCGAAGAATGTTTTCGTATTCATATTCAATAGGTTTATTGATTAAGAGTTTCTGGACACAGTACAATAAACCGCTCATTTTGTCACGTGATTCAAGCGTTATTGTTTTATAATCTGAACATCCGAACTATAAACTAATTGACGTTCGACTAAATATTAAATGACGTTAAGTGAAAAACTGCAATTGATATTTAGTTTATAGTTTGAAATATATTCTGTCTAAAAGAGTGTGTTTTAAAAAATATTAGTGCATCGTTACAAAAATACAGAGGTTTAAAAGTGATCGCGAATAAAGCACAGCCTACTTGGAGGCTGCAATAAAAAGAAGAACACAAAAATAAAAGCAGTTTATTACAATGGTGTGTATCTGCATGTAATTCCAGATATCTACTAAGAGCTAAAGTTATCATTTGTTCGTATAACAGTGCACACGAAAGTAGGTATATTAACACGCTTTTATTAACTTCACCTGTATGTTTGTATGTATGTATGTATGTATGTTTGTAACTCTCCTTTGGCGGCTGCTGACTCCAAACTTGTCCTTCTATAAATCCTCCCTAAATGTGGTAAAATAATAAATACTTAAGTATTTCCGACAATCAAAAGGCTATAATAAATAAGATGCTGGGCATACATGATAATTAAGAAATAAATTTAGAATAAAATCATTCAATCAAAAACATTCTAATTGAATTAATATTAAATTCAATTTGAATGAATATTAAATTCAATTTCAAATAAAAACGTTAAAGTCTGAATTGTTTTAGAATTTATCACTGCAAATTTTCTCTTTAGTTCAAAACAAATCTGACTACTGTCCGCCCTCTGTTGGAGATTCTCTATACTACCTGCTTCAGTCTCATTTTGAAATTTGACACCTCAAATTTTATTATCGAACGCTAAAAGTGGAAAATAAATATAGTTTAAAAACACACGTATTGGAATAAACTAAAAGTAGAAAATAATTTGAATATAGAAATCAATTAATGAACAATAAATATTATTATTGTGAAAAGCGTGGGGTGCTACATGTTTGTCCGTTCTTGAAAAGCGCCCCACACTTTTTCACAATAATAATATTTATTGTTGGTTCATTAATGATTTCTATATTCAAATTATTTCTACTTAGTTTATTCCATATAAAGCGTGTTTTAATTTTAAACTATATTTATTTCATATAGGTTAAGCATTAAACCGTCAAAATATTTTTTGAAAATCCCTCAATTGTTGTGTTAATCAATTGTTTAATGCATTTGTAAAATGTATGTATGTATGTAAATGTATAAAAGTATAATAGAAAACTGACATTAAGAGTGCAATATAAAATCCAGCCAAGTTTCCGCATAAACATATTAAACCACATTTGCGATTGCACTGTGTAGGTCTCAGTCAATCTTATCAACCTTTATCGCGTTACCTATTACTAATCCAACGTTATCTAATACTAGATAAAATAGTAGAACAGACATTAATTTTCATTTAAAAATTATTTACTCAGACATTAATTTTATACTTTAAGTTTACTCGTTACTTGTTAGTCGTAGCCACTACCACATTACAGAACAAAATTAAATATAATTTTAAGATGTTTATATTTTTTGAAGTAATAAATAATGTTGTCAAATAATTATTCCTTTGTCTTTTCATTTGTGCCCTAAGCCGAGCGAGGACCCTCGGAGCGCGGACCGACTCATATTTTGATCCAACTCGTAAGTATTAAAAAATGTAAACATGAATGTATTAAATATTGCTAAAGGAAAGCTGGACAAATCGTACTATTGTGTATGAATTGCAACAAACAAATTAGTGTAACAACTGATTAATTAAAACTCTCATTATTAATATTTGATAACGCTTCATAGAAATTAAGGTTCGTTTTCGTACACACAAAACTACCATCGAAAAAAATAAGTATGAATGTACATCTATCATCCGTTACCAAAGAGAATATGCGAAAAAGAAAACTTGGTCGAGGAAATAATCTTTGCAAAAATTAATAGGTAACCCCGGTACAAGTACCTGAATGATTGGGCTGATGTCTAGAAATCTCTGAACGGATTTTGATGCCATTAGAAATGTTATGGTTTACTGCAAAATTATATATTCCAAAATTAATTGAAGATAGCTATTTATTCACAAAAAATAGTAGCAACGGTAGTATAAAAATTTTCATATTTATACTTAAATTTTCGAGTAGGTTAATATTATAAATTAATATAATATAATATTATATTACAAAAATATTACAAAAATATTTAATTTCTCGGCTAAACGACTGTAAACTCCAATGATTCATCGAAAATGTCATTCATTATAAAAACGCAATTAAAAATGAGCAAAGTAAGATGACAAATAAACATAAAATAAAAAACGATCGGCCAAGTACGAGTCGAGCTCGCGCACGAAAGCTTATCATTATCTATACAACATTAGGGACTACATTATAACTTTTATACAGTGTTTTTTTTTTATTTTTATTTGAATTAAATAGGTATTTATTCTTAAAGTGAATATTAATCTAAATATTCTGTGAAGTTATATAATATTTAGAATATTAGAATATTTAAAATATGTAAATATTCTAAATATTCGAGCGTCCACCTGTAGCCATTATTAATATCGAGCAAAAACTGGCAAAAAAAAATCACGTTTGTTGTATGGGAGCCCCTCTTAAATATTTATTTTATACTGTTTTTCGTAATTTTTATTATAGCGGCAACAGAAATACATCACCTATGAAAATTTCAACTGATTAGCTGTCACGGTTCATGAAATTCTAAAAAGAAATATTAGCCAGTGTTCGACATCATCACTTTCTAATCAGTGTCGAGTGTATGTGTCGAATTTATGTAGATCATACTTAAGTTCTGCATTAAAAGTTCAATGTACACTTGTCTATATATTTTTGTGTATATTTAATTTTTCTTGTAGCCGACCGACTTCGATCTCGATATTTTACGTTTATCGCGTGTGATGAAACCCCACCTTAACCTGTAATGATAAATGGCTATTTATGTCAGTTAAATACTGCCATAACAGTTGTAATAGTTCGTGAACCCATTTTTTAGTAAAAGCGAATATGAATAACACAACGGATACAGTGGTCGAAGCAAATGATAAATACGAATTTACGATAATAATGATAGAAATCTATATTTTGTTATTCTTTTGGTGCGTGGGCGCTATAAGCTCCATTGTGGCATCACTGCGTTGCATCGTGACTTGGATTTTCATACCCAAATGGAGATCTTACAAGAACTATGTATTTACAAATATTACATTAAGTAATGCATTGTATTATATGACGGCTACTACCAATTCCATACTTGATAGATGGTATGACGAGTTTTACATAAAATATGAGATGTATGTGTATATTTTCGAATATTTCGTGCAAGACGCTATGTATTGCTGGCTCATGATTGGCTCTATGATGTATTACACGAATCTATTGAAGATATTCAAGAAATTACCAACAAGAAGATTGCTAAAGGCGACGCTTTTCGCTTGGGGATTGCCTCTGTTCATCTCCGTGTGTTCTCTGATCGATTTAGTCCACTCGATATGGATTACAAAATTTTTCGTTTATTTAAATGATGAATACATTTTTAACTTCCTCATTATAATAATCAATTTCATACTATATGTGGCAGTTGTATGTTCGTTAGTGAGAAGCGAAAATTTAAGTTTAAACAGGGATGTGGGAACTCAAAACAGATGCACAAAATTGCAAACAGCTACATTAGCATTTTTTGGCAGTGGTTTTCCAATGCTATTGCTGTACGTCCTTGCAAATTATTATGAAAATTGGAGTGTCACACTAGTAGTGTTTGACATGCTGTATAACGTTCAAACGTTGACTTGTGACGTGCTGTTCGCTTTTAAAAATAAATCGATTAATGAGTTGTGGAAGGAGCGCCGCGACAGGAAAGTGTCCAATACGATAATTTGATTGATGTTATGTTTTTGTCGAAAACATGATTTGTTTCTGTCGAGTAAAGTAAATGACCCTTATGCCAGTAGTGTTTTTGGAAAGTATCTATTTTTTGAAATACCCCGTTTTTAAATGTTTGATGCAATCCCGAATTCCTTCCCCGATATAGTGGAGTTCCAACCACATCCGTCCCAACGGCGAATGTTAAGTGTAGTGAATGAAACGTGAAAGTAGTATCAATGCAGTGAAGTTAGTGAATCGACACTGGCGCCTACTATTTGTGGAGTGTCTTTGAGAGGTAGAATTATAAAAACAATGATGTCAGTCGGGCTTGGAAAGTATACTTTGGAAGAAGATGTCACGACAAGAGTAAGAAAGGGAATATTTAGGTGGTTTGACCGTAATATAGAAGAGCGACGTACATGAGAGTAGATTGACGGAATAAATATATACGACGAATGCGTGTTAAATAGGAAGAAGTAAGAAAGAAGCGAAGACGAGCTTGCGAGTCATCACAGAGCAGGTGGTCAGTCAACGCGACCCATGGACACTAACAACTTTACAGGAGTCACCAGTACGTCACCGGCCTCTTGGATGACGGCACATCACCGAAGGCCGAAATCATAAGCATTAGAAATAGAAGAGCTTGCATGAACCGACAGAAAATTGTCAGTGAAACAAAAGAGATGTATGAATCAGTACCAAGTTGAAATTTACGGTCTCTGCCAATGAAAAATAAGCGTGGTGTGATATGAGTGAAAATGATATGAATGGTGTTTAGTGATTAAATTCACCAAGCCTCACTCATATCATTTTGACGTGACAACGTCTTATAAATTGGTTTGCCGGGTGACACTTCAAGAAACTGCGTTACGCTCCGCTCACGTTATGCGCTCACAATGAGAGCGAGTGAGAGGCACGCGTCCCTTCCACTCGGGCATGGTTAGCCCGCCTAAGAGCGAGAGAGACAGACATAAAAAGTGAAAGGCACGCGTCCCTTCCACTCGAGCACAGTTAGCCCGCCTAAGAGCGAGAGAGACAGAGCGCGAGAGAGAGAGAGAGAGATAGGCATACACACCGGTTCATGTCTTGCGCTTCTATTTCGCTTAGGCGCCTGCATACAAGTTTACGTTGCCAGTTAATTGTAAAACGATTGTGTAGTGATAATGTGAAGGTAGTTATATTTGTATATAAATACGTATGTATGTGTAAAGGTAAAAATAAAATTTTGTTAATATGAAATTCAGTGCGAGATTCTATGTATAAATTAATGTTTTAAATATAATTCTTTGTATAAATAAATGTTTTAAATTGTTACTATTATTTCATCCTTCTTCCTACTATACGAATGAATATTCACATTAAAATGATTTTACCACTCAAAGTCGTTGTCACGTAAAACTTTCGCCCGTATACCGACTTTACAGGCAACCAATTTTTAGCCTAGTCACTTTTGATAAGTGATAGTAATTTTTATATAATTAAGAGTAAGTTATCAGAAAAATACAGCTATAATGTATTAAACAGTTATCACAAAAGTTCAAGTATATTGAAACAAATTAAATGATATGTATTTCATTGTATTATACCGAGTGTCTTTAGTCATTTAAACTGCAATATAGATATAAAGCTTGAAAATGTTTAATATGAAATGGTTTTGGACCAATAATCAGTAACTTAATTTAAATTTTAATATAGGAATTTGGGGCGCGATTTGATAAAATTTAATTATAGTATTTTATTCTTGCAACAATTAAAATGACTTAATACTAAATGAAACTGTGATTATTCAGTGTATGTAAATTGTTTGATATTTATATCAAATAAATGATGTAAAATTAAAAGTCGTTTATGAACCTTTTGAATTTTATTATTATTGTGTAATATTAAATTTAAATATGCTAGATAATGAAAAAAAGCTTTAAAGGGCCTTATTACAATCGAATAAAAGATTTAAATTTACAATGATATTGTTTCGCATTGTGTATAGTTGTGATTGCGTATCGGAAAAACATATATTTAAATTGATTTATAATTTTTTTCCTAAATTACTAATGATTGTGTTTTAGGTAAATACATACACAAAATTCAATGTGTATTTGCAAAATTATCGTATTTCCATTTACCTGCCATTTGGTATGTTTTTACTCTGCGTATCCTTTAAATACTATTTATTAGCATTATTTTTTTTATCTATTTCAATTATATAGAATTATCAGCTTTTGCTCGCGGTTCTGCTTGGGGCCAAAAGCTGACATAATTAATTTCTCATATTTTTATATCGAGTAAACTTGCATCGTCGATGCTAATCCGATGCTTTTTGAATTATTCTTCGGATTTCACAAATAGTCCCGGAGCGTTCTTGTTGTCTATTCCAATACTGGTTCCCTCCCTTTTCTGATTGCGTTATCGCTCTAAATTCCTATATCGATCTCGCCTTTGATCGATTTCGGTTTCTTGTAAACAATCACAAATGAAATCATCTTATAATCCACAAAATGTTCTGTGGGTATGCTAAATTTCATCTAAATCCGTTTAGCTGTTTATGAGGAAGTAAACTACAAAGAAACAAACATCGTCATCATTTGTTACATTATAATGATAGGATTAATAATATAGTGACAAAAGACGCAGTGTAAGAACTCCATCTTTCATTTTAATTTTATATGGTTTATAAAATTTTTTAATCTTACCTTTTTGTACTAACGGGAACGAAAGGAAAGACGTAAATTCACCACTTACATTAGTCAGATACTATAATAGGTCCTTTTAATCACAATTCTTTCGTCGTTGATATGAAATTTTTCTATTAATGCGCATTGAAAAACGAACAATTAAAAAAAAAAGCTCCATAAATTTTCATTTCTCTGGAAGTTATGATTTTTTTGTTAAATTGGAAAAACTTAAAAAAGTCTTATAATTGCAGCCGCGACAAAAATTGCAAATGTTATCACTTTAAGATAAAAATTATTTGGTCCACCTACAAAATCAGAAAAAAAATATACAAGAATAAATAAAATAATGGAAAAGTAAAAAAAATATTTTGATCCTACCTGCAATCCCATCCACGCATGCAAGAGATGTATAAAAGGACTCTGAAACTGAGAACAAGTAAACAAGGGCCGTGGCCACTATGCCACGGGGGATGAGGAAAAAAAAGAAAAACCTAACCTAACCTAACCTAACCCAAGCCAACCCAACCCCAGGACGTACTGCACGTTCTCGAAGAATGTCCAATATACGGTAGAGAGCGTGCAGAAACCGAGGCGGGCACCGGCGTCGTAGTTGCGAGGCATGGTTTTCCGGGTCTCCTACACGATGAACATAAAAGAGCCGTTTTTGAAATTTTGCGAGCGGGTCACAAGACGATGTAACACATGGAACGACTCTAAAATATATAGGAATATGCAATTATAACACACATAGCATCAACAAATGAATAGAATGTAGAGGTAAATTATAGAAAAATAGCCCAGGATTGACGGGAGATGGTGCAGAGTTAATATCGTGCTAACTTAATAGCCCCTTGAAGAGAAGGTGGATGGAGTAAGGTGTCGGTACAAACATGAACGGCAATAAAGTGCTTAACAATACAAGGAACGTTCAAACATCTATACAATAAGATTAGTTATAAGATATTAATGTTTTATGTATAATATGCAAAAACTGTGACAAAATAATGATGTGTGTGGCGAATAAGGAATATGTATAGATGTAAAACAATAGAGAATAAGATAGAAATAAGACTGAAATATTGGCAGAAAAGAAAATAAAAAAAAAATAATAATAAATTGTTGTTAGCGCAATCATTGACAACTCCCTGCTAACCTGAACGCATGGTTGGCTGTATGAACCATATGATGAATAAATCTGAGAAAGAGATTAAAAGGGCTGTCGCGAAATGTGCGACAGGGGATGAGAAAAAATCCAACCCAACCCAAACCGGGTTGGGTTAGGTTGGTTTTTTTTTTGATTTTTGGGGGTGATTAAATAATTTTTACCTAAAAGTGATAAAATTTGAAATTTTTGTCACGGCTGCAATTATAAGAGTTTTTCAAGTTTTTACAATTTTTAAAAAATTCATAACTTCCAGAGAAATGAAAATTTATGGAACTTTTTTTTTAATCGTTCGTTTTCAATGTGCAATAATAGAAAAATTTCATATCAATGGAATTTTGACGTTAAACCCTTTAAAATTGCAGTCAAAAGTCAAAATTTTAGTTTTTTCAACTTTTAATCGATGATATGACCCGTTTCACTTAACTTGACACTTATTTCATATTTTTTTTCTTAAATCCGCCGCGGAGTAGAACATTTAAAAAAAAAGTTATGGATTATCGCAATTTTTCGATTTTTTATGGCCAAAAAACAGTGAAGCCCCACTTCTATATAATTACCAAAAATAAATACGTCTAGGGGAGCACTCCGTACATATAACAGAAACCGAAAAATTTTTTTTCAGCAAACATTAACGTGTTGTGCACATTTCGATAGTTCTTTTAAAAACAGTTTAAAATTTCTAGATATTTTTTTGATTAAGTGAATATTTTCGGAAATAATCTTTCTCAGCCCTTACTTTCTCAGCCATATGTCCAAAAACTAATTAAAAAATATGCAAATGTAACTACTTTAAATTTAAATAATATTTTATTCAAATTAAAAGGTAAGAGGTTTAGACAAAAATTGTCACTGTAATTGTTTAAATAAATTATCATAGTTTCTTTGTACTAAATACTACCTAATTTAGAAGTAAAAGAATATATTTATAGGTATTATCTCGGAAAATATTTTAAATAGGTAGGAGGGCAGTTCAAAGAAGTAAAGTTTTTGGTTTATTAGAATGTTGTAATAATTTAGTATTCACGTATGAAGTTACTTTAAAGGAAATCGGAAATCTGTAAAACAGAATTATTACACATATGTATCCTTTGAGTTAAATGTTTTATTAATTTTTTTTTCACTTTTAAGTGCTGTTGTTGTTTTTTTTGAAGTCGGTTTACTTTTCTTTTTTAAAGTTTGTCGTATCAATAGTTTAGGTAATCTTATATGTACAACAAGGCTCGTCGTCAAATCATTTATTGTTAGGCTGTCACGCTTAATTCTGCCTTTAGGTTACTGAAGCTCTGTTTCGCTACAACAAAATTTTCCCTCTTTCTTTCAAATTTTCCCATATTTTATTATCACATGTCGTACAAGTGAAGCCTGAAAGTTCATGGGGCTTGGCCTGGGCCTCGAATGTGTAGCCTGATGACATCCCATTTTTAGTTACGCCGACACGGCGCAGTCGCCGACACAATATAGAAAAAATACCTTGAACATATTTAAAATCATTTAATCTAGTGATTAAATATGGTTTTTAAATTGGTATGTTTTCTGAAAAATCTAGAGTTTTAATACAAGGTATTTTAACATAACAAACAAATATCAGTAGAACTTTAAATCTCACCGTTTTTGCGAGCAATATCCATTCCGCGTCATACTTCAGGAGCTAGGACCTGGAAGCTGCCTAATATTGTGTGATCAAGTAAAACAACATTATGTGTAAAGTTCAATAATATCAGACAAAGTACAAGTTGTAGAGACATCCATCGCAGAAATTAATCTAAAGCAGAAGGTAAGAAAACGAACGGAGATAAATTAAGAGTGAAACTAAATAAAACTGTTTGATGTAACAATTTCGAATAAACTAAAAGTGCGTTGAACCCTAATATGTACATGTACGTGTTTGAAAGTAGGGTTACAAGGCTGAACATTGGCACGGTATTCAATAGTTCGTTAGCGAAATAGAGAATGACCGCCTTAAGCGAGCCCGCATGTGATTAAATGCCTTTCATCATATGTTAAGAAATTCTTAATGAGATATTTATCGTAGTCGGGTTCGGAGTTGGTATTAGAAACAATAATTAGAACTGAAATACGAAAAGGAATAGAAACTTTGTACATTTTTACATTGTACAATTTTCTTTTAACTAAAAGAAAGTACTGAGAGAAACCACAAAAGGAAAAGTATATGATAGTATAAAGACTTGGGTAGTCTCTACTTTCACTTCTACATTTACTTCATTATTTTTATTGTCTATGTCGTATTTTTATATATTTAATGTTTCGTCCAATCGTCAACTGTCGAATCTTTGACCTTGTGTCCATGTGAAGCTCGATTTCCTGAAGGTCGAACGGCACACTGCTGGTGGACAAGGTCTCCTGGTTCTTAACGGCTCATCGTTACATTAGGCATGCCACAGCAAGAGCTTCGCTGCAAATATAAGATTTTTTAAAACTATAAAACCGGAAGAAGAATCGAAATGATCAGAATTGAAGTTAGGAAAAAAAATTAGGGCAAAATTTGATCAGAATTAAAATCTGGTAATGCATGGAGATATTTAATTCAAAATCATAGCAAATAAATCGGAAACGAGATCTGTATCTGAGATTGGAATTGCAAGCACAGAGACCGTGAATCACCTTGGTGGTTTCCTAAATATTTGATTTCAAGTGTTTAATTTGTTTACAACTGTTCTCGTTTTATTCATATGTTTTGAACATTATTAAAAACTACAATGATTTTTACTTGAGGATGTATTTAGTACCCGCTTCAGAATATTACTTTAATACTAAATATATAAAATTATAAAAATACATATTTAACTTCATATCCTACTTTAAATGAGTTATTGTTGCAGATGCACAAACTTATGTATTGGAATATTAAAAACGATTTCGATGAAAATTATTTTGATAACGTTTTGCTTCCCGAGTTTGTCGATGTCATCGTCCGTGGAAAAACGCGATTACAAAATATCTTTCTCTACGTTATTTATAGCGCCATTTCGTAAAATTTTGAGAAAAATGCACTGTTGCTATATTATTAAATGTAGTGCCAAGGTATATCAGTTATCTAAAATATGGCATAAATTATACACATGGCACGAGAGCAGACCGGTAACAGATAAATTTTGCATATTTTATATTGTTTGTTATGTTCTATATCTGAATATTTATTGTTAGAAGTCAACATATGCACCGTTTCCCATGGGAGATTATTATTTTTCCACGATAAAAAAATGAAAGACGCCGAGCAAAGCTAGGTGGCCCAGGTAGGTATTTTAGTTTTAAATGACAACAACAATGAAAGGATTGTTGAGGAAATGAAACAAAAGTTCTAGGGTACGAAATTAAAAATTTTATTATTTTCATATCTCAATGAGAGTTTTCGTCAACAATTTCGCATCACTAACATTTCCCAAAAGATAATTTTTTCAAAGAGATTTCCAGTTAATGCATGTACATTGTCGTATTATATGTTTTTGGAGGATGGTTATATTTTCCTCAATACATTGAACTGTTATTGAATTGCATTTCGTATAAGATAACAAATTACGTTTGTAAACGTTACGCTAAACATAAATAAAAAGCTCATCCTTAATTTATTTTTCACAAATGCATAAGCACATTAAAAAACTATCGATTCTGATAAAACACCGCCGAAGATAATAGTAGTGGTTGTTTTCTCCATCACGTAATAAAGAAATGGTCTATTGGCAATGAAAGCGGGAGAATAAACTGGATCTGATTTGATTGGTCTTTGGGCTGCTGTACCAGAAACTGCTGTTAAAGGAATGACTCTATCAATAAAAATAGCAGATGAAGAAGCACAAGCTGATGTACCAGATTCGGTCACTTTGATATTAGCTCTACGTGCAATTCTAGACACATATATTGATTCACTAGTAGCTCTACTAAAATTAGCTAGTTTCCTATCGAACATGTCACGAACACCCATATTATGTAAGCGTTGGTTCGATTGGCTGTTACTTGTTATTTCAAATTGAGGTATTTTAATATCAATATTATCTAAGCCATAATTTCTTGTGTCGTTGTTCAAATTATAGAAAACATCTTCAAGCGTTAAATTATGAACTAAGTTTTGATATACTTCGCTAACAGTCGTCCCACGATATGGCAATAAAATTAACATACAGTATTTGTCATTTGAACCGAACGGCAGCTCTAATACAAATGCTTCCAATTCTCTGATGTTGGTGAAGGGAAATTTATTTCTCTGATTCATCATGTAAACCTGATGGATTATTTCTCCACTCTCGTTGTAAAATGGTTCGATCGTCGTATCTTGTGCATTAAAAGGCAACATCCACAGCCCTTCAAAGGAGGTCACAGTACTTATGACCATTCTCATTGCATTGAAATCTTTTTCACTGAACACATTATTTTTACTACACGAACTCACTATGGCACTATTAGCTGTCACAGCGGCAGCGGTAGAATTACCAATATCCAAAACTCTGTTTTCAATTTCGAGTCCATAATTTATTGTTGCTTCGAATACAGGATTAATTTGAAACTCATTGTTCGAAAACATATAAATTCCACTTGTGTATTGTACACCTGTACGGTCACTATGCAGCACTTTCTCGTTTAAGGCTTTATTAACTTTGATAAGCACACTCTCGTTTTCGTGAGATAATTCTAACGTTGACAGCACCTGCCTAGCTGTCTCACCGCCGGCCGCCAGCGCCACGGTAAACAGCAGATTCCATGTAACAAAAGGAAATAAAACGACGTTGCGCTTGTCCCTGGACAGTTCCGTGATATTAATTAGCTTTAGGCTAAAGCTCCTGCAGTTGTCGCTCAGCTCTGAGCCGCAGCACGCTGTGACGACACTTAAAGCTACAACTAAGGGTAGCGTTTTCACTGATACGACCATTTTCCGCGAGGTCACTCCCAAACTGGCACCTTCATATGCTTGCGAAAATAAGTAAACAAAACAGGAAAACGAGCATCGACGCGAGTAGACGGAACCGGTTCTTAGGATGAGAACTCGTTATGAGCCTCTATAATGAATTCTGATTATTTAAGTCCAAGTGCAATGCCAAACGCAACGCGTCACGCCCCACACTGTTTTGCGAGAAGGAGAATCGACTTAAAGCGGCAGAGTAAGGAAGATGGATTGTCATTTAGTTACGCAGAACTTTTTGTCGTCAGCGACATTTTAGTTTTTTATTTATAATGAGAAAACTATTTATTATAAACAAAAATGCTTAAGGCCAACCCTGTATTATTATATTTTAGTAATAATGTTTAAATTTTGTTTTTTTTATCGTTTGTCCTGTTAGAAGTTTATTGGTATTAGTGTTTTAAGTGAACGTACTTTAGTATTTTTTATCATAAAGAACGTGCTGTGTATTTAAGCTTTCCCTACGGTAGAACTCAGAACATATTTTTTATACTTAGAATTTTTTTTTGAGTTTGCTAGGTATAACAGTTTTCTAGAAATATTCGTTTAAAGTTACCCATAATCAAAGCATACTTGGCCTTAATTTCGTAGCTTTTGGGTCAAATTGTTGATGTACGATATTGAAGCGAGTTAAGGTAAGTGCACGCTGCATGTTACTACATGTTGCGGATAAGGGCATGTTCAAAACTGAAGACTAGATTTTGTAAAATGTTATAGTATCAGTTGCTCACAAAACGAAACGATAGCATTATTTCTATTAAAAATACATTACATTGCTATTTACTAAGCTAATAACCACTTGTAGATTATAGTTAATTTACATATACGTATTTTACGTAGAGACGTAGTTGACTAGAGATATGTCTTTTCAAAGCACCATACGGTGGATTGTCGCCATGTATCGGAATTGAAGATCACAGTCATGTATTTTATTTGTATTTAATTAAAGAGTAAATAACATATAATCACTTTCAGCATACCTTCTCGTATCCTATGTGTTAGTCCTGAATATAATACGAGAGTCCTGAGTCCTGGTATCACTATACCAAATTTCATCAAATTCTGACTAGCAGTTTTTGCAAAACTCGTGAACTCATCGAGATAGACGGACATAAATTCTAAAAACCATTGAAATATTTTTCCTCATTTTATAATACCTAATGTATTTTGTGGTTTTAGTACTTCTCAGAGTGTTTCTTCTCAAACATCTTTAATGCATATATATTTATTTCTCTACTGTTTTGTTGTTTGTATAGATTGCAATTATCAAGTCCGAGAGAAAGTTTACTTGATGCTCTATTCAAATTTCAAAAGCTTGTGTTTTAGGCATATACAATAAAAAATATTTTGACTTTGTTCGAGAATCGGTTAAGATCTAATAAACGTTTCAGTACAGATTTAATTACAGATCAGATTACAACGTAGCTAGAAATAATTAATTTGTTACAGATAAGTAACAAAAAAAAAAATGAAACCAACAAAATATTTTTTCAATCCAAACTCAAATGTGTTAAAAAATAATTCGTATATGAAATATTTCTAGTCAACTACATCTGCATGTAAAATAAGAATATGTAAATTTACTATAGTACTACACATTTCAATGCTACCATTTTTGTATTAATTCTTTTTTCCGTAGTTGCTGTATTTAGGGTACATGTAATTAGTTTACTATAACGTTAATTATATTAATACGAAAAATTTTTTTTTTCGAATAAAAGTATGCGGATTTGTTAAAATTATTTAACATTGCGCCTGCTTGTAAGGCGTTCACTAGCTTTCAACGGGCTGCTGCATTGCCATAGCATTTCAACTTTTTATAACTCATTGGTTTAAATGTTTGTTGTAAAAAATTTTTGAGTTTTTCAGCCTTCATATTCAATAGGTTTAATAATTAAGAGTTTCCGGAGATACTACAAAAAACCGCTCATTATAATCTGAACATACGAATTACAAACTAATTGACATCTAACAATTCTTTACTCCAATAATGTTTAATGAAAGACTTTCAATGATTTTTAATTTATAGTTTGATGTATATTCTGTCTAAAAGTGTGTGTTTTAAAGAATATTAGTGTATTGTTAAAAAATACAGAGATTTAAAAGTGAGCGCGAATTAACCACAGCCTACTTGGAGGCTGCAATAAAAATAAGAATACAAAAATAAATGCAGTTTATTACAATGGTGTGTATCTGCATGTAATTCCAGATATCTACTAAGAGCTAAAGTTATCATTTGTCCGTATAACAATGCACACGAAAGTGGGTACATTTTTCATATAGGTTAAGCATTAAACCGTCAAAATATTTTTTGAAAATCCCTCAGTTGTTGTGTTAAGCAATTGTTTAATGCATTTGTAATTAATAAATAAAAATATAATAGGAAAATGACATTAAGAGTGCAACATAAAATCCAGCCAAGATTCCGCATAAAAGAAACATATTGAACCAAATTTGCGATTGCACTGTGTAGGTCTCAGTCAATCTTATCAACCTTTATCGCGTTACCTATTACTAATCCGACGTTATCTAATACTAGATAAAATAGTAGAACAGACATTAATTTTCATTTAAAAATTATTCACTCAGTCATTAATTTTTATACTTTAAGTTTACTCGTTACTTGTTAGTCGTAGCCACTACCACATTACAGAACAAAATTAAATATAATTTTAAGACGTTTATATTTTTTGAAGTAATAAATAATGTTGTCAAATAATTATCCCTTTGTCTTTTCATTTGTGCCCTAAGCCGAGCGAGGACCCTCGGAGCGCGGGCCGACTAATATTTTGATCCAACTCGTAAGTATTAAAAAATGTAAATATGAATGTATTAAATATTGCTAAAGGAAAGCTGGACAAATCGTACTGTTGTGTATGAATTGCAACAAACAAATTAGTGTAACAACTGATTAATTAAAACTCTCATTATTAATATTTGATAACGCTTCATAGAAATTAAGGTACGTTTTCGTACACACAAAACTACCATCGAAGAAAATAAGTATGAATGTACATCTATCATCCGTTACCAAAGAGAATATGCGAAAAAGAAAACTTGGTCGAGGAAATAATCTTTGCATAAATTAATAGGTAACCCCGGTACAAGTACCTGAATGATTGGGCTGATGTCTAGAAATCTCTTAACGGATTTTGATGCCATTAGAAATGTTATGGTTTACTGCAAAATTATATATTCCAAAATTAATTGAAGATAGCTATTTATTCACAAAAAATAGTGGCAACGGTAGTATAAAAATTTTCATATTTATACTTAAATTTTCGAGTAGGTTAATATTATAAATTAATATAATATAATATTATATTACAAAAATATTTAATTTCTCGGCTAAACGACTGTAAACTCCAATGATTCATCGAAAATGTCATTCATTATAAAAACGCAATTAAAAATGAGCAAAGTAAGATAACAAATAAACATAAAATAAAAAACGATCGGCCAAGTACGAGTCGAGCTCGCGCACGAAAGCTTATCATTATCTATACAACATTAGGGACTACATTATAACTTTTATACAGTGTTTTTTTTTTTTATTTGAATTAAATAGGTATTTATTCTTAAAGTGAATATTAATCTAAATATTCTGTGAAGTTATATAATATTTAGAATATTAGAATATTTAAAATATGTAAATATTCTAAATATTCGAGCGTCCACCTGTAGCCATTAATAATATCGAGCAAAAACTGGCAAAAAAAAAATCACGTTTGTTGTATGGGAGCCCCTCTTAAATATTTATTTTATACTGTTTTTCGTAATTTTTATTATAGCGGCAACAGAAATACATCACCTATGAAAATTTCAACTGATTAGCTGTCACGGTTCATGAAATTCTAAAAAGAAATATTAGCCAGTGTTCGACATCTTCACTTTCTAATCAGTGTCGAGTGTATGTGTCTAATTTATGTAGATTATACTTAAGTTCTGCATTACAAGTTCAATGTACACTTGTCTATATATTTTTGTGTATATTTAATTTTTCTTGTAGCCGACCGACTTCGATCTCGACATTTTACGTTTGTCGCGTGTGATGGAACCCCACCTTATCCTGTAATGATAAATGACTATTTATGTCAGTTAAATACTGCCATAACAGTTGTAATAGTTCGTGAACCCATTTTTTAGTAAAAGCGAATATGAATAACACAACGGATACAGTGGACGAAGCAAATGATAAATACGAATTTACGATAATAATGATAGAAATCTATATTTTGTTATTATTTTGGTGCGTGGGCGCTATAAGCTCCATTGTGGCATCACTGCGTTGCATCGTGACTTGGATTTTCATACCCAAATGGAGATCTTACAAGAACTATGTATTTACAAATATTACATTAAGTAATGCATTGTATTATATGACCGCTACTACCAATTTCATACTTGATAGATGGTATGACGAGTTTTACATAAAATATGAGATGTATGTGTATATTTTCGAATATTTCCTGCAAGACGCTATGTATTGCTGGCTCATGATTGGCTCTATGATGTATTACACGAATCTAGTGCAGATATTCAAGAAATTACCAACAAGAAGATTGCTGAAGGCGACGCTTTTCGCTTGGGGATTGCCTCTGTTCATCTCCGTGTGTTCTCTGATCGATTTAGTCTATTCGATATGGATTACAAAATTTTTCGTTTATTTAGACAATGAAAACATTTTTAACTTCCTTATTATTATAATCAATTTCATACTATATGTGACAGTTGTATGTTCGTTAGTGAGAAGAGAAAATTTAAGTTTAAACAGAAATGTGGCAACTCAAAACAGATGCACAAAATTGCAAACAGCCACATTAGCATTTTTCGGCAGTGGTTTTCCAATGCTATTGCTGTACGTCCTTGCAAATTATTATGAAAATTGGAGTGTCACATTAGTAGTGTTTTACATGCTGTATAACGTTCAAATGTTGACTTGTGACGTGCTGTTCGCTTTTAAAAATAAATCGATTAATGAGTTGTGGAAGGAGCGCCGCGACAGGAAAGTGTCCAATACTATAATTTGATTGTTGTTATGTTTTTGTCGAAAACATGGTTTGTTTCTGTCGAGTAAAGTAAATGACCCTTATGCTAGTAGTGTTTTGGAAAGCATTCATTTTGAAATATCCCGTTTTTTAAATGTTTGATGCAATCCCAAATTCCTTCCCCGATATAGTGCAGTTCTTGTTCAACCACATCTGTCTCAACGGCGAATGTTAAGTGTAGTGAATGAAACGTGAAAGTAGTATCAATGCAGTGAAGTTAGTGAATCGATACTTGCGTCTACTATTTGTGGAATGTCTTTGAGAGGTAGAATTATAAAAACAGTGATGTCAGTCGGGCTTGGAAAGTGTGCTTTGGAAGAAGATGTCACGACAAGAGTAAGAAAGGGAATATTGAGGTGGTTTGACCGTAATATAGAAGAGTGACGTACATGAGAGTAGATTGACGGAATAAATATATACGACGAATGCGTGTTAAAAAAGGAAAAAGTAATAAAGAATCCAAAACGAGCTTGCGAGTCATCACAGAGCGGGTGGTCAGTCGTCGCGACCGATGGACACTAACAACTTTATAGGAGTCACCGGTACGTCACCGGCCTCTTGGATGATGGCACATCACCGAAGGCCGAAATCATAAGCATTAGAAATAGAAGAGCTTGCATGAACCGACAGAAAATTGTCAGTGAAACAAAAGAGACGTATGAATCAGTATTAAGTTGAAATTTACGGTCTCTGCCGATCCCTCTGGAAAATAAGCGTGGTGTGTGATATGAGTGAAAATGATATGAATGGTGCTTAGTGATTAAATTCACCAAGCCTCACTCATATCATTTTTAACGTAGTCACTTCTAATAAGTGATAATAATTTTTATCGCCATTTTGGTATTAAGAGTAAGTTATCAAAAAAAATACAGCTATAATGTATTAAACAGTTATCACAAAAGTTCAAGCATATTGAAACAAATTAAATGATATGTATTTAATTGTATTATACCGAGTGTCTTTAGTCATTTAAACTGCAATATAGATATAAAGCTTGAAAATGTTTAATATGAAATGGTTTTGGACAAATAATCAGTAACTTAATATAAATTTTAATATAGGAATAAAGGATGCGATTTCATAAAAATTAATTATTGTCTTTTATTCTTGCAACAATTAAAATGACTTAGCACTAAATGAAACTGTGATTATTCAGTGTATGAAAATTGTTTGATATTTATATCAAATAAATGATGTAAAATTAAAATCGTTTATGAACCGTTTGAATTTTATTATTATTATTGTGTTACATTAAATTAAAATAAGCTAGATAATGAAAAGAAGCTTTAAAGGGCCTTATTACAATCGAATAAAATATTTAAATTAACAATGACATTATTTCGTATTGCCTTTAGTTATAATTGCGTATCGTAAAAACGTATTTTTAAATTGAATTTTTATTTTTTTCCAAATTTACTTATGATTGTGTTTTAAATAAATACATACAAAACACAACGTACATTTGCTAAACTAACGTAGTTCTATTTACCTGCCCTTTGGTATGATTTTACTCTGCGTATCCTTTAAAAACTATTTATTAGCATTGTTTTGTTTTTTGATCTATTTCAATTATATGTAATTTTCATCTTTTGCCCGCGGTTCCACCTGCGTGCATACATAATTAATTTCTCACGTTTTTATATCGAGTAATCTGGCATCGTTGATGTTAATCCGACGCTGTTTTGAATTTTAGTTCCGGTTTCACAAATAGTCCCGGTGCGTTCTTGTTGTCTATTCCAATAACGGTTCCCACCCTTTTCCGATCGCGTTATCGCTCTAAATTCCGATATCGATCTCGCATTTGACATCGATTTCGGTTTCTTGTAAACTATTGCACAGGAAATCATTGCTCAGAAATATGAAGTATAGTGCTCATAATCCAGAAAATGTTCTGTGTTCTAAATTTCATCTAAATCCGTTTAGCTTTTTAAGCGTAATTCAATTACAAACAACCAAACTTCGTCACCATTTATAATATTATAATGATAGGATTCGTTACAAAGTAACAAAAGACGCAGTGTAAAAACTCCATGTTTCACTTTAAGTTTATATCGTTTTCTTATTATTAAATCATTATTATTAATCATTTAGTCACAATCGAATTGTCGACATTCTCTCCTACTTCCACTTTTGCTCAACTTCACCCTCTTACATCATATCTCTTTCTCCATCACCTCAATTCGCATCTCCCACTCCAACGCCATCGCTTCTCTAAACAAAGAAAACAATAAGCGTTACCGATAAAATAAATTAAAACGAATGACTTTTAATGTTCTTGTAATAAGGATACATACAGATAAACATGCAAAAAAATGAACAGTAACCTCTATTTTATGTGACAATGAGTTCTGCTAGTAATAAATTTTCATCAAAATTTGTTAAGTCATTGTCGAATTCCAAAAGGACATATAGGTAAACATTAAAAAAGATAAACCAACAATAGCTTATACATTACAAAATGTAACTCTAAATTTAACTGTAAATGTTACTCTATTAATCAAACTGATTTTAGTGAACTATAGTTAATTAAAATGATTTTAATTGTTGTTGTGCTATAACAAAACATACAAACGCACGACAGACAAATAAACACAAAGTAGCCTATGCCCGTTCTGTGGTTCCAAACTATTTCACGTACCAACTTTCATCGAAATCGATGCAGCGGTTTAAGCGTGACAACAAATGTACAGCGACATTTTCAAATTTATTAATATCAGTAGGTATGGATAAATTTTACATTCTGATGTAATCAGTAGTGTGCTTCAAACTCTTATTTAAAATAATTAACTGTTAACTGTTAAAATAAAAAAGTAAACACGTCAAAATACGCTTGTTTTATCTTCATAATTGGCAGTTGTCTAAGTTGGTTTTAAAGATATTAACATTTGTAACATTAAATTAATGTTACGAAGGCAGTATTCCTAAAATTACTGATGTTTAGACACGTTAGTTTTTAATCTTAACACTTAGCAATTAATTATTGTAAATCAGAGTTTGAAGCACACGGCTGTATGTGTTTAATAGCCAGCACCTATAGCATATTATCTATGGCCAGTACTAAGCCAACGCATAGTTCATTTCTGGCCTCTCTTAACCCAACACCTGCATTCAATTGTTTAAATCAAGCATGGGCAACCTTTTTTCATAGTGTGGGCCAAACTTTAGAATATGAATACGTTCGTGGGCCTCGTTCAAAAAGTAATGCATTTTAAAGTAGTGTTCATGATTTTTAGCAATAGATATTAGACATGAAATTTTTCAAAATTTCTCGCGGGCCGGATCAAATCTCACAAAGAGCCTGGATACGGCCCGCGGGCCGGTGGTTACCCACACATGGTTTAAATGATATATCTCACTGTTTTTATTAAACACAACGTCACAGAACGCTGCATAATTAAATAAGAATAAATATAATAACTTCGTTTGTTACATATGTTCTCGATGTTATATTCTGGTAATTATAATTACAACTAAATTTCAAACGTTTTTTCTGAAGTAACAGTTTATCGTTCTTTTGATAAATATTTATAGAATTTAAATACATATTTTTTTTTTTGGTGCTAAATACCAATCTCAGAGGGTCTTCACGATTCCCCAAAGTATTTTAAGATATTCTGTTTTCGGTTTAATTACTTTAAAAATGTTTTTATATCTATATTTTAATATCTATACTTGTACTTAATCCAATGTATGCAACTGGAGTCCCTAAAACATGAAAATTGAACAATGTTTATAAAAAAATTGCTGTTTTATAAAAAATGTTCTTTGTAAACTAGACATTCCTCTGTAAGCTCTCCATAAGCCCCACCATACATAATAGATTTAGTGTTTTTTTCAATAACTAAATAAATAAAGGGCCTATTAGCTATAAAACCAGGTGAATAAATAGGATTTTCTGTTGCTGAACTTCTACCTCCTCCTCCAGAGTCAGAAGTGGTTTTGTCTAACGTATCCACGAAAACTACAGTCGTACCGCTGGAAGCCACGGCACCAGATTCATTCACATGTACACTGGCGTAGTGATCTACCGTTGAAACGTAAACCCATTCCTCAGTAAGTCGGGAAAAGTCGGCCAATTCCCAATCGAAAATCTCCGACATACCCATCTTCGTCAACGCTGTATCTAAACTTGACTCCAGATATGTTTTTATTTCGAATCTTGGTATTCTAACTTCGATGTTTTCTAACCCGAAGTTTTGTGTATCTTTGCCCAATCTATCCATAATATTTACCAAACTTAGTTTCATCAACTTTCTATACACTTCCGTGATGAACCTTCCGGGCGACGGTAGCACAATCAACATGCAATATTTACCATCAGGCCCGTACGGTAGTTCTAAAACGAAAGCGTCCATCTCCTTGATGTGAGAGAAAGCGAATCGGTTCCTTTGTCGCATCATGTGTACCTCGTTAATTATATTTCCATTTTCATTATAAAAGGGCTCAATAGTTGTATCTAGGACCTCGAAACGCAGTTTCCAAGATGCTTTAAATGTAGCCTGAGAATTCATTACCATTTTGGATTTGCTGAAAAAGCCACTAGTTAGCATAATTTCACTCTTAAAACCTGAACTTGATATAAAGTCGTTAGCGAGTCTGGCTGCAGTTTCGGTATCATTAAAACACAAGGTTTGTGATTCCATCCCTATACCGAAAGTTGTGATAGCGTCAAATAGAGGATTCATTTGGAAATCGTTTTGAGAAAATACATAATTTCTGTTCATTATTGAAACACTGTCAGAATGGCACGAATCCATTTTCAGCAATTGGTCATTCAAATTTCTATGACCTTTAATCAAAGTATGATCGCTTTCTTTTGGTAACCTGAGAACTTTATACACTTCTTTTGCCGTGGTAGAGTTAGCTGCTAATGCTACACTAAACATGGCACTCCATATTGAATAAGGTGATACGGCCACATTGCTTTTATAAAGCTTAAAGGCCGTAGCATTGATGAGTTCTGTACTGAACTGTCTACAGCTATCATGCAACTGCACATCACCATTCACTCTAATTGCACTTAAACCAAAAATCAAGAAAATGTTCACCGGGAACTGTGCGGCCATTTCTGAGACCATAATCATCACACTAACTGTTCAAATGTATGACAGAAATGAGGAAAATAAAACTCATATGCAAAGAGAGACGAAACCGGTCTCAATAACGTGATCTTAGGGTATCGTTGTCCTTATAAGAACCGTAAATTAGATTACTGGTACTTAATGTAAACTATTAAAATCTATTACATTAAATTAAACGCTCAAAATAACTCAATATAGATTATTTCACTTATCCTTTACTAGTTATAAGAAAAGACTGATCGGTGATATTATATTTCCTTTTTTACGGAGAAATATATATTACTTTATAGATATGTATATATATATATATATATATATATATATATATATATATATATACGTATCTATACCACTATATAAATCTATTGGTTCTGTCTGTACATTTATTTTTTTGACCTAATTTTGTGATAAATAATCGTTTTTGAAGGAGTGATTCATATTATACAATTTTTTCATTTTTGTCTGTCTGTCTGTCCGTCTATATTTATGTCTTCTTATAACTCAAGAACGGCTTGACCAATCTTGATGAAAATTGGTACGCACCAAGAATGTGTGATAGCACAAATGTTAGGTTATACATAAGATCGGTTAACCCTACGGTATCTTATTAAAATGAATGAATGATTACATAAATGATTACATCATTCGTGTACAATAACTTCCACGGTCAAATTATCCACATTTCTGGCTGTGTAGACTACTTATTCACTCCTACTATGGATTTAATATTTTAAATAATTATTGCTATAAACATTTTATTATGGTCCGCTTGAGGATGTTTATTATTACTTTTCACTAGTCCTACATTATTCTGCACGCAATGTTTTTATAGAAACTGTGTAGAATTGAGGTTGATATCTCCCTTTGATTTTCATGTGTTCTATTTGTCCTGTATTGAGAGATTCGACGTCGAAGAGGAAAGTGAGACAAGTTAATTTTTTAATTATATGTATTTTATTAGATTTCTTTATTACAATCATCATTATATTGTTTAAATCTTTAATCTATGAAATTGCATATTTAAATTCTAATGCGTTTTCAATATTAAAATATATTTATTGATATTTATTGTTATTTATTATTATTTATTAAAATTAAGAATGTTCAACGAAGCGGACAGATAGATAACAGCTATATTTATTACTTTTAAATAGCCCCTGCAGGTTTGAAACATTGCCAATTTTATTTTTGTAATTTCGAGCGCAATTGAGAATAAATTTTATGAAATTCTACCCACTAAGGGCAGTGCGAGGGCGTTAAATATTAAAACAAACAATTGAAAATGTTTAATCTATAGCTCCTGCAGGTTTGAAACTTGACAAAAAAAAAATTTTTGGCATGTCAGAATTTATAGGCACAACGATTGAGGGGTTGGTATAATGATATTAAAAAAGTAGCTGTCGCCCGCCCAGTTCGCGTAGCGTAAAATACACGCGTAAGACCAATATGAAATTTTATTGTTTAGCTTTTACTTTATTATGAACGACCATTTATTTTTATTATGAAAACGATTTCTGCAGATTTGAAATTTGGCAAGAATTCACAACCCGAGCTATAATTAATATTTTTAATATTATTATACATCGAGAATAAGACCGTGATCCGGAGCAGAATTGACAGATAATTCGGCCGATATAGAAGATGAAGGGATTCAATATAAACTATGTCCACGATAGCAATAGCGGGCACATTCGCATAATAAAAAAATAGCGTAATTTAAATTTACGCCCAACGAAGGGGCGGGGAATAGTATATATCTTGGAAGGAAATTATATACAGAAATATATTATATCACCTTATATACCGAGCTAAAAACAAACGAAACGGGGGAATTTACTCGTTTCTTTCTTAGCACTGCAGTTTTGTCTCTATATACATATATAACACTAACTGTTGACAACAGCTGCGCCTAATATGGACTAAGTTTCTCACGTCTATTTTAATTATTGCGTGTATGTAGATTTCCTTTCCGTTTTTTAGGGTTCCGTAATCAACAAGGAGCCCTTATAGTTTCGCCATGTCTGTCCGTCCATCCAAGAGTGGAAGGATGGACATGGCTTTTAGACCGTGTTCACCGATATATATCAGTGCATATATGGCATGATATATATCACGATATATATCAATTCATTTTTATATTCATATATATCAATTGATCTTTTCCTGTCTTCTGAACTAAAAATTTTGGAGATTAATGTTGACCATGGCAACACGAAGCGAAAAACTACAATTCAGAATAATTTATATTGTTTCCCAAAATGTCAACCTCATTTAAAGTTGGAGAAATCCCCTTTAACTTACCAGTACGGCAAGCTTTCTATTGAAATTCAAACCTTAACTTCATGACATAAAGTTTATTTTATTAGATAATAAAAATATGGGATTCCCTAATGCTCCTAGGGTTAATAATTTTCACTTCTAAGGAATCCCCGCAAGCGTGACAATCGAAAGATTTGACAAACATTGACTCATTATTGTTTTTCACTGTTCTATTCAGACGTAATATTTTAGTGCCTACGATTTCTTTCATATTGTCAACTTATTATTTACGTGAGACGTGAAGTCAACTCCTTGAGTTAGTGTAAGTTAAGAAAATTACTACTGCCTGTTATACCTATTTTCTGCCATTTTCTGTACCCCACATGGTAAGTTTTACTTTATATTTTCTTGCTTAAGTAGGTTCTACCTACTACATTTTAGACTCTAATTTAGTTTTCCAATAGTCAAATGAGTAAAAAAAATCTGTTTATGGGTTTTTTTTTTCTGGCTCAGCGAATTTGATAGTCCATAGCAACCGTGATACATGCATTTCCTGGTGTTGAGATCGTTGCTAGCTAGTTCTCGTCCACGAGTAAGTTAGTTCTTGTATGTTTGTTTTCAGAGTTCGTCAAAGAAACAGCCATGCCAAAACCTACGCATCCTGTATGGAGCAATTTTAATGTCATTGCCAAGACTGATAACAAGGGCAACTGGGCTCAATGTAAGATGTGCAAGAAAGAGCTTCAAGGTATCCCTGATCGGTTTTGTAAACATATGAGTATTTGTCCAGGACCAGAGGCTTGAGCTCAATTTCAAGTACAAGTTCATTAACTAAGCGCTCAATTGTCCACTACCGGTCCATCATATGACTTATTAAAAAAAACAAAAAGTAATTATTACATCAGAAACTCATGCGAAAAAAATTGATTCAGCGATCGCAAACTTTTTCTATGCCACAAATACGCTCTTTTTGCACGCTGACCACATTAAATTTAAAGAAATGATCACAGCGCTTCGTCCCGGATACAAACCTTTCACGTCTCATCAAATAGAAGGACGACTCTTAATAATAAGAAATACATAAGTTAAAAAATTATTTCAACGCAGACGTGGGATAACATTGGGGTCTCTTCATTACTTGGCCAATATATTGGACCACTGGTTTCTAGGTAAACATCTGACCAACGATCAAAGAGACAAAAAGCTTTTGGTGAAATGCAGCCCGATCATATGCCTACTGTGATGGTATTTCTAACACAATCGTCAATGTTTCCCAAATATCTGTTTGCATCACAATTTGAACAGAATGGTGGAAGCTCCTAGCTATGAACATAAATGATCCGCGTTGGCTCAACTGGGATGGTAAAGAAGCGTTTCAGACACTCTGTGAACAATTGACAAAAGAAACAAAGGTTGACTGGGACTGGGAGCCAGATGATGATGTCCCACTCATAGATCTATGCTTAAGGCCTGACCCTGAATGATTACTTTTTTTATGATTATAAATTATTATTAAAATTAGTTGATTTATCTCATAAACAAATGAAGGTTATTATAATAATAGGTACTTTTTTAAATAAAAAATATGATAATTTAACACATATATTATTTTACAAATTCCTTTCACATTTTAAGCGTTTAATCCCCTTACAAAATGAAATTCGCTTCTTTTTCTTAGCCTGTATATATATCAGATGTATATCGGATTTATAAAAAAAATCGGAATTTTGATATTTATTAATATCAAAAATCCTATTTTTTATATATCTATTGAATAGAGCGGAGGAATAACAAGTGGTCCGAGATTTAACATCCTCGGACGATAGCGCGGTCACGTTTGCCGTACGAATGGGGAGACGGTCCTACCCTCGGCATCCCTCTAGTACATGAACACTGCAAAGGCTCGATGGTCCGATTTCGGGGCAGCAATGAATGCTGCTTTAACTGAACAGACTCTGACCGATGATCAACTTGGAGAGATCGTGGAGATCTACACCGGGTGCATCAGACAAGCATGCGACGCTGCTATGCCGTCCAGAAGCTCAGAGCGAAGACTGAAACTTCTCTGGTGAAGTCCCGAGTTAGAAAAGAGACTGAAACGGGATGCGTACACCAAAACAGCACGCAGCATCCAAAACATGGTCCCCAACAGACGGAACTGCGCGGTCGGGGTAATATGTCAAGACCAAAGAGGGTTAAAGATGACAGCGGAGGCACAGACTGCAAGCTGGAATCAGTTTTGCTCTGCACAAGATAGGAAGATCCTGTGGGATGTCATCTATATTATCATCAGGGAAACCGGAAAAAACCGGGAGGATGTCTTACTGCAAACCGACTCGAGACAAGTACTTGGTCCAGATGAGTTGGCGACCCTCCTGACGGAAGCCTTTTTCCCTGATGACCGGGTCGATACTAACAATCCGCATCATGCGAAAGTCAAAAGGCAATTCGACAGGGATGATCAGCCACTCTTAACTTCGGGGGGTATGCCCGGAGTGGACCCTTTTTTTACAGGGGCCGAAGTAAAGAACAATCTCAAAGCGTTTCATCCTCGGAAGGCCCAGGCATTGAGGGGTTCGCATCGGACAAATGCCAGGCGGCGATCTTTGGGACCTAGAATTATTCCTAGCGATGACGAACTTATAATATTGTTCCTGTCACATTAAACTGTCACTTTGCATCACGTGTTAGGACGACATATTTCTATTAGTAAAATAAAATTATCTATTACAAGTTAAAAGGTTAGATCATAAATTAGTTCCGTCTGATACTTTAAAACAATTTATTATTCTTTAAATAGTCTTTGTTAAATTTTCAATGTTATAAAACTGTACAAGAAAGACATTCTACGATCCAATCTTTACAATTAGCTCTAATTCAGCTTTTAATCAAGTCTAAAGCAGCTTCTGTCAATAATATAGAGCTACTAATCAGCTGTATTAAAACTAAAGGTTGCCTAATTTGGTCCTCATTTACTCCTACAAAAACTGAAGAAACGTTTATGCAGTATCTATACTGCCTGCTAATGAAACCAAGGGAATCCGTTAAATTATTTCTCCAACTTTTATGCAGCAATAATAGTCAAAAGAAATTTCCTGTCAATCAACACTTTTTTCGTTCCGGACACGATAGCGAGCGTAAAAATTCACTAATTTGATCCATTTTTTTTTAATAGCTTGAGATCCACTGTACGGAGATTGGTATTGAAAATGGTTAACTTGATTTGTGTCGTTTAATAGTTATTAACAAAAAACGAATGAACATTATGAGTCGTGCACTTTTGGATTTTCCAAATATTTTATTTAATTTATGTCCACCGTGAACCGTAATGTAAGTTATTTGTCTATGATGCTAAAAATAGATGCCTTTATCAGATAGGCCTCTTCGCTTATTCAGAATTGTAGCTATAGGAGTTGGTCGTAAGAGTAACTGCCTGGGACGCAAAGTTTTAAAGGGCACACTCGAACATATTTAAATCAATTCACACATCAAAACTATTGTATTGTTTTTCATAGCACAAAATAGATTATAGAGGTACAAAATTTCAATTTCACTCTGCATGCTCACAAGCTTAGGCTACGACGTTGCTAATTTGTAGAAACCAGAAATAAAAGAAGCAAAGCGTTGGAAGTACCTGCAAGAAAATAAAAAGCACACATCACGCGGACACATGTGGAGGTGTCGAAACTATCCGTAGAATCTACTAAAAAGTCAGATCAATGAAATACCAAGGGCATCTCTCGGTCTCGCCCCTATTGTTCTTATATATATATATATGATACCATGTAGGATTTATTTTGTCTTTTGCAACTGGGAAACGTCATGTCATCAATTAGCAGGAAGCTTCTTGGAAAACTCCGCATATAATTTTTTAATCGACTGTTATTTCTGGCTAATCATTAAGTAATATACCGAAGTGCCATTCAAGGTACACTTTTTTAACTATTTTTTTCACTTAAGGTTTTCAGTAGTATGATGTTATCCTTAGTAGAGGAGCATAATTAACGCTTGCCTGCAACATGTGATAACATGCATCACGCAACCCACCGCTGGCTTTCGAATCTGTTTTTCCACCACGAATCCTCATCCAAAGAATTAACTATTGATTTGAGAGGGTTAAATACTTGTAATGTTATTTTTACATTAATGTAAAACTTTCTTAGCATATTTGCATATAAAAAATAATCAACACTATATTTTAATTTAAGCCCATTGGATGGGAACAACTAGTTTCTCCATAAATTTCATAGAATAGTCACACAATAAACTATTTACTCTTATATAACTTTTAACTGTGTGTATTATAAAGAAGTTATAAGGTTTTAAAATGCTTTCTATACACCATATATTCGTTAACATCAAAATTTTAGACTCAATAATTTATCTGTCATCATTTTGCAATATCGAGTTTTTGAATTGTATGTTAATAGTATACAGTTTTTGTTTGTGTATATATTTACAGAATGTTTGTAGGCTAGAAAAGCATTTGCTTAATTATTAAAATAAAATTATTATACTTTTCCAATTAGATTCATAAAACAAAAAAAAATACTAAAAATTAGCTCATTTACCAATAAATACTAATATATGATTCCATTTCTTTATACCGAACGTGAATTTTGGTCTATTCATTTACATCTGCTAATTTCGATTGGTCATTCTGTTCTTAAAATGAATATTTGTTAAGTTGATGTAAATTCTATATTATTGAATCAAGTAATAATAATATATGTTTAATAATTTGTTGATGTGTTGTTCTTAATCGATATCAATCTATACATACATAATCTCTTGAAAATAGTAAATTATATGTTCTGAGAGGAACCTCAAAAAGAGAATCAAAAACGTAGTGAGATTCCAGTAGTCATTAATACATTCTTTATTTATATCTACATTTTTATTGTCTATGTTGTATAGTAATTTTTAATGTGTCTTAACCAAGCGTCAACTATTGAATCTTTCGACTTGTATCCATGTGGAGCTTAATTTCCTACAAATTATACATCAAAATATTTATTTTTGGAAATGTACACATGCAGTTTTTCCCGTGACAAGTTATCATGTTCCCACGACAAACTTGAAATTTATTTCTCTGATTCATCATATAAACCTGACGAACTATTTTTCCCTTCTCACTATAAAACGGTTCGATCATTGTGTCTTGTGCATTAAAGGGCGGCATCCAAAGCCCTTCAAAAGATGTCAGAGAAGTTAAGACTACTCTCGATGAGTCGAAATCTTCTTCATATAACACATTATTTAGTTTAGTGTGCGATCTCGCTACAACACTCTTAGAAATCCAAACGTTCGTTTTCAATTCCCAGTCCATAATTCATTATCGCTTCAAAACAAAGATCAATTCGAAACTTTTTGTCCGAAAATTTAAAAAATGTACCTTAGTATCGGAGTATTTGTATATGACATTGAAGCAAGTTTTCATAAGAGTTGCTTCGATTAAGTCTCTTACTTTTATTTTCCTATTAAAGGTACCAATATTAATTATACGTACATTTATACATCTAGGAATCCTTAATGTTTTTTGCACACATTTACCTATAATAATGCGTGCACACTGCCTATGTATCAACAATCCAAATTAGATACTCCGATTTATTCCAAATATAAATATACTAATAATGATAATAATTTTATTGTCATTATATTTAACTATTATAAAATAGAAGGTATTACATGATAATTAACATATATTAAAAATAATTTAAATGTTTTAGCAACGAATCAAATGACTTAGCAAAAAGATATAAGTAAATTAAAAAAGTAATTTAACAGTAAATTAAAAATGATTCAATTTATATCACAAAAATGCTACCTCGAGTCTGATCTGGTCCAAAAGACCTCATTGCTCTAACAGCATTGCCACGTTGGATTGCCACAGATAGGGTCGGTACAGACAAGACCTAGACCGAGAGTTGTCTTCTTTATCCCTCAAGTACCTGTTCAAATCCCCTATGACAGACTTTGCCTCATTGCCCCATAAGTTAGCAGTTTGTAAGGGAACCAGAATAAAGAGGTATCATTTAATATGTAGAATACTGTACATTCGATATTTTTGTTTAAGGGCAGATTCTGCCCTAGAGGCTCTTACCTTTGAGGTTGCTACTCTTGAGGTGTTACTTTGGTGAGACACTGCAAATGCATTGACATGTAACATTCCAGATTGGACAACGCTCTCGTTGGCAAGGAATTAACATAAATCCATCAGGTCGCTTACTATCCGAACGGCTAAGACCGGAAAGCTCTACCATACATTGAAGGTCAGCAGAGATCTGCGCCCGGCAATATTATATTATTGAGGGAAAAGTCATACGGGACTCTACCAGCGCATGATAGCCATAAATCTCTACTGTTGAACCACAAACATATAAGTGCAGTTTGCAGATATTAGAAATGCAATCAAGCTCTAGTTTCTGAGGTAAAAGCAACCATCAGTCTATATTTTTTAATAGCATTTGTCGAACGCTGCCTTTAATAGCCACTCAAAAATGATTTTGATATCTAAATCATCCCAAATTTGCTGTTTAATAAGAAGTTCCGGCTTTTTTTGTTGTTGGATAAATGGATGACAAAACAGTAAGTGCATCATTTTCAAAGAGAAATTGGAGCTTAGTGTTTTCATTAAAGTGCAAACTTCAGCAACCCTCGAATAGAGCCAAAGGAAGCAGGTAGGTCAATATCATATAACCGTCAGATACCCAGGCTACCTTAACGTATTTATATAGCTGCTTGGAGCCACTTGTTACTGGCCAGGGAGACGTTGAGGATATTTTCAACGGTCCGTCTCACAGTTTTGTCGATCCCAGTAGAAAGTAAAGGATGGATGTGGGGATGTGAAGATTAAATATGTCGTTTTAGGGGTCAAGAAACAAGCGTAATATAGATAAGGTGATATATTCTATTGTTCAAAAAAGTTTACAAAAGACTGCAAAATAGCAATTTTCGGGATTCCAAAGCCTCTAGGATAGACAATAATAATAACTATATAAATTCACTCCTATATTCCAGAAGGGTGGGCAGAGACTAAAGATTTCCACATGGTACGATCTTTGCATATCTCTCTTGCTTCACTGACATCCGTCAATCTTTTCATGCAATTTCGTCTTCTTTTCGGGTGCTTAAATTTGGCCATTTTTTAATACCTCACCAATATGGTCTGCATTGGATTTTCTTGGGTGACCCTTACAAACTTTCCATTACACACATTCGCTCTATAGATTTGTTTTGTTTGTCTACTTTCATTCATCCTTTCCAGATAGCTAAACCACTACAACATACATTTATCTACTCCAGTCACTACATCTTCCTTCAAACCGCACCGCTCTCTGACATCACTGTTTCTACATCTATCTTTCCACGACACCCACATATACTCAGCGATCGCATCTCACTGTATTTATCCCATTTTCCTTTTTTCTGCCATACCCAGCTTTCACTCTTTCACTCCAAATTTTTTCATTTGTTCCACTTTTCACCTTCTATAGAAGATGATCACGAAGGTGAGCAGAAGAAGGAAAGCATATATACATCGCATTCTGTCGTGCTTTCGCCTGTTTCAAAACGCCATCACTTTTATTGTTACTGACATTCACTTCATTTTTTTACATATTTTCTTAACAGAATCATTCATTTTAGTTATAATTTCTACACACACGCCGACGACGCAAAAATTACTTGATCATCGACGTACAGGAGGTATTTAACAGACAGCTCAGCTGTCCTTAATCCACACTCATACTCTTTCAAATCAAACAGATTTGAAAGAGCCTCCAAGATAATTGTTCGTAAATCAAAAAATTAAAGTCTCTTAGTTCTCTTTAGACTTAGTTCTTTGCGGCAGGGTATGATAGACACTGAGCCAAAGCCGAACGGGCACCATCATCGCAAGTGAAATGCTCGAATGAAAACGAACATTCATCTTGAATTAAATTTTCGTACTTGAAAGACGAAGGTTTATGAAATGTTGGTAGTAGGTAGCTTTGACAAAAGAAACAATACTTGTAGACCAGACCTGTCACATAACATTTCTGTAGAACCATATTGTTCAACAAAATATTGTGTATTAGCTTTTGCTTGCAGCTCCGCCGACGTGGACATAGAATAAATTCCTACATCCTGTATATCGATTGATGACGCTGTTTCCACCGTAATCTCGATTCAGGTAATGCTCTCGTCCTTATCTCTAAAGATGTAAAAACAAAAGAGTGTGACGTGATTTTAAACTATACAGACACAAAACTCTGATAATTATTTTTTATATTAATTTATAAATTCCAGTTTAAGATAGTCATACCAATAATTCCACTTCTAATAAGAAGACAAGTGCCCAGTGAAATCTAATTAAATTCTCATTTAATCTAATTAAAATACA
>BGZK01001934.1:0-93046 GCA_005406025.1 Eumeta japonica | reverse complement strand
TTATTTATTTTCGAAAAACTTTAATGTTTTGAGATTATAATCACTGATAATTCAGAGAATATCAATTTCGATTCAAATAATAAAACTTTTTAAAACACCTTGTTAGAGCACTAACGTGATTAGGATTATATTTTACTAAGTACATACAAACACAACTTATACTCCAAACACTTGCACTTTAATACTTTTCAGTAAATAAATTCTATGCAATATTATTATGCTAAGTCGATCCTAGTGCTCGCTACAAATTGAGATTGTAGATAGATAGGATAATATTTTAATACTGGTAGGATAGTCTCCGAAACTCGATATCACAAAAGTACTTAGTAATACGTCTTAGTAAATTAATAATATACTCCTTTGTTATCCATACCTGTTTCTTAAATAGATTTACTGGTACGTAAATCATGAGCCACCTGTATTTTTTGTCTTTAGCCTATTTATGTAGGTACTAATTGTTATTTCAATGTTTTATATTCTTCAGGGATAGTTACCTCCGATTCAGTTCTCAAATATTTAGTTTGTCAAATTATCACGAGTCTGTTCATTTAACCAATAACGCAGTTCAGACAAAATACAAAAATTATGGAGATCGTGACAAAGCACTGCCGGATGAAAATATGTGGGATTGTCACACTTTTAAGGCTTACCTCAGGTAAGGTTTCTCAACATTTTAAAGCAAATATAAACATGTTAGATATTTTGACCCTGGAAAGAGAACAAATTGATACAGTCAAAACTTCACAAAAACGCAATAAAATTAATTATAAATCTGTAAAGACAGATTGGAAAATCTGGAATGTGGGACGATTACATATACCCTGGAATCAAGCAATCGCTTATAGGCGCCATGTTAGCCTGCCAGGAGAGCATGGATAAACGACAAAACAGTTTCGAACTATACGGAGCTGACTTTATGCTTGCTGCAGACTTCACTCCATGGCTGATCGAAATTAATTCTAGCCCCGACTTAGCGCCTACGACATCGGTTACGGCACGTCTTTGTCCACAGTGTTTAGAAGACGTCATCAAAGGTAATTAATATTTGAAATCTGAATCTATGGCTTATTAATATATTCAAGTATAATAATTGAAAAAATTAAAGTATTTAGTATTAAAAAAACATGTTATAAATTTAGATATTTTCATTACAATAAATTAATGATAATTAATTACTTTAACAGTTGTTTTAGATCGCAGATACGACCCCAATGCTGATACCGGTACCTTTGAATTGGCGTACAGGCAGATCGTCCCTAAAGCTCCAGCCTATTTTGGCCTAACATTAAGTATTAACGGCAAAAAAATATACCAGAAGAAGCCAAAAGAGCGCAGGGTAGAACCACAAACCGACCCACCTTACTTGCCGCCTAAAATTCCATCCTCTGAATTCATTTTGGATAAGGACCAGGCGGTACCATCTGAATATAAGGGACCGATCATAACCGATTTCATGAGTTGGCTAAATCCCTTTGACAAATTGCAGACCGATCATAAAGATCTGTTACTCCCCTCTAAAGACTCTATCACGGACGCGTGGAAGAAGGGAAAGAAATTCAGATACTAGACGAAAAGTTGTATCTCATTCCTGTTGCCATCCAGAAAACGACAACAAGCAAGCGGCCAAGTACCGTACCGAGTCCGCTAGTAAAATAGACAAGAAACGTGTTGATAGATCTGTTGGTAACAAACGATGTTATATAGATCCCATCGAGTGGGAACGGGAGACGGCTAGTATCCTCCGATCTACTATTTCAGTACAGAACAAAATGGCTAATAGATCGGAGCCAGTCCTTCCTTTGCGTGAAAGTAAATCAGGCGTAATAATTTCTCATATTAACAAAATTTCATTAGATCCAGGCAATACTGGCCGTAATGGGCTAGACGATACTGACGCAATTAAAAAACTAAGCGCTGTAGGTCGGAATATCTGTAAAATACGAGGTGAATGCAAAACGAAAAATGAAAAAACAACTAGATTTTCTGAAAGAAGTACGGCATTATTCATTCCTTTCCGTGTGCTTATTCCACCAGCGAAATTTAATGATGGAGAAACGCCGAAAGTCCATAAATGATTTAATAAAAGAACAATATTTGAAATTATTCTTAAATTATAATTATTACTCAATACAGTTTTATTTGTTGAAATTGAACTCAAACAAATGATACATCAGCATTAAAGTATGTTATATTAAATCTCATTTAAAGTTGGTCCATGTCGCTTTATAATATGCAACAGCAGATTGTATGACGAGAGGTTCAAAAATGTTAGAGAAATAATCATGTTGTGACTAATAAATTTTAACAGCGTTGGGTGTTTAATTAACCACAAAACTATGACCTTTTTTTGAATTACATTATACCACATTCAATACCTGATAATTTATTGCACAACTGTACGTCACGTGAAGTGGCTGGGACTGCATCTGTTGGTACTTTTAACACTCCTGACACCCTGATAGATGTGACTGTCTGCATTTGCCTGAGAATATGCCTTTCTAGGATGAAACGTAGGTAGAAATAACATTATAACTATTTAACGGACAAAGATAAATAAATAATAATACTTGTTTAGACGTTCGATATCTCTTATTCCCCTCGAATTCATATTCAATACGTTGGATGGTGATTCGTATTGGAAGATCAGATTCAAGGCTCAGTGATGGTTTGTATGCTTCAGGTTAACACATGTAAAAAGCCGGACAATAATACTGAAACACAAAATCCTTAATAATGTAGGGTGTCCGGCGTTTTTACCCAAATGTCCGACCAAACTGACTGGTCTGTCCGGCTATTAGGTTTGGCGAACTGGCAACCCTATGCGCAGGTAACAGGTCACGACCACTGCGAAACGACGCTTCTAGAGTGACGACCGCGAACTGGACGTCGTGGACACGGGATGACCTCCCACTAGTGGAGTAACAACCTGGTAAAGATCGTGGGCGTGTTGTTGCATGTGATTCAAATTTGTTCGTAGTGGATATCTAGAAGAGAGGCCTATGTCTAGCAGAGGACGTCTAATGACAAATGAATAATCTTATCAATACTCATACCTTTTTATAGATCTATAATACTATATAAATTTGTAGCGTCTGTCTGTACATTTTTATTCTTGTAAAATTTTGTGGTAGGTATTTTATGACTAACTGACCCTAATTCTATTTTTTTTAAATTTGTCTGTTTTTCTGTCTGCATGTTTTTTATAGCTTAAGAACAGTAGTTTGACCGATCGTGATAAAAATTAGTACACAGTACTAACATATGATTTTGCAAATGTTAGGTTACCGTCTGTCTGTCTGTTTATTTCGTATGTATGTTCTTGTATAACTCGAGAACAATTTTTACCAATCCTAATAAAAATTGATATAAAATATTATATGTGATTCCGCAAATCATAAGCTACTGTGTGTGTTAGACTGTCTGTATGTCTTTTTATAACTTAAAATAAATTTGACCGATCTTGACAAAAATTAGTATACCGTCATAAAATGTGATTGCTCAAATATAAATATTTAAAGTTTATAATTTGAATATCGGGGTAATTTCTAGAACTATTGATCCGATTCCGAAAATTCCGTCACTAATAGGAAGCTATTGTTCATATTCTTAAGTGCTGCAGACTATTTTTAATTCTGATAAGATAACAGTAACTGGCTTAAAAAAACCTAGACATCTGGTTGATTGAACGGCTCGCGTTGCTTTAACGGTTTGAAATAAGGAAATAAAATGTACATAAAAAATGTTAACCTTTAATATAGGCTTTATCTATGTGGCCGAAAAATTAAATATGTTTAATATTTCAGCCGCAGACACGGTTTTATATTATGTAAAAAAAAAAAGAAATTTACTATATAAAGTTTGGATATGGTGTTCAAGTACATTCAAGGGCCAGCGTAGCTCAAAGTTCAAAAATATTATGCCGTTCAATCCTAAATATCGTGCGAGGGCATGATTTGACAGTGGGGCAAATAAAGCATGACAGTAAGCAGTATGAAAATTTTATGGTAAAGAATTTGTGTTTTAGGTCCTGTCCGCACTGCGCAATAAAATTCGTGCGGAAATAAATCCGTACCGCAACGCGCTCAATTTACATCAATTACAGATTTTTTTCCATGTAAATTGCACGCCTCATAAGCGGAGCGCATGAGGTAGTGTTCTACTCCCGCCTTACGAAAAACGAGTGATTTTTTGAACTTTAAATGTCTTTATTTATTACATGTTGCATTTATAAAATAATGTATGCACTCAAACCGCAAGAATAATCACTGATTTTAATATCTGTAATTACTTCAAAACACATTTTATTATAGAACATATTTTAAAAACTGTTTTAAAAATGTTTTTCGTGAACGTCCGTGTGTCTGTATGTGCGGATTCTGTATGTGGTCACGATAACGAATGAAATACTTCACTAATCGAGTGTTTTTTTTTTTCATTCGCTTTAGTATGCATCTGAATAGAAACCTATTGAATTTCACTGTCTAATTCGGTGCAGTTTAATTAATATTTAATAAACAAAATTTTGACGAGTCTTTTAGTAAAAAAAAATTTTTTTTTTTTATTAAATCTTAATCTAGAAATCATAAGAAACCCGAAGCGTGACTGTCTTTTTTATTCTCAATGTTTAAGTAAAAATTTTGACGCCACGATAAGTATTTTTTTATTTAATTTATTTCAATTTAAAAAAAAATGACGATTACGGTATAAATTTTTGTTAATATATAGAATTTAGAGTATTGAACAATGCATACCAAGTAATTTGTAATCATTCATAAAGAGTGAGCTCCAGTCATTTGCCGGAGCTGACATACACACTTTTCTTTTCTCAACTCATTCATGCACCACGAGATTTCCGAAATTATAAGCCCGTTAGAAATTAAATTTAATCAGATGATGGTTCGTATAACTTAGGATCCAATGAGTAAGAACGTTTAGAAATTCACTTTTTATCGAAGGAAAAGGGGGATTGGCGTTTGCATGAAACTTTTTATGAGTGAGGTACAACTATGTTTGGTAAGAAATTTTGATTACTAAAAATTGCGCAAAGCATCTTTCACGTGTAGGTGGAGGGATAATAGAACTGTATAATGTATAAAAATGAATGTGCATTTTGTTCGTCTTCTTTACGTGCCTAAACCATTCCTTAAATATGTTGTGTGAGCCGACGGAAAGTTATATGAAAAAAAAACCGACCACGTGCATACCGGGCCATGCGTAGTGCAAAGTTCACTATAGGCCATAAAATTACGACCTGACGCCTTGCGAGGGTGTTGGCAGTTCCGCAGCTATGTACATACCATGATACCACTCTAGTACAATACAAAAATTTATATCTCATTACGATAGCATAATATAGCAGTGTTTTTGATAAATATGGGTTTAGAACTTGTGAAAGATCCTCAGCAAAACGTGTGCGTATGGAATGAGATATCACTCTTTCATTTTGGATTGTATATTCAATATCTATGATTACTCTATAGAGTTTACGCAGATTGCTCTATAGAGTAATCTGACATCTATTCTCACAAACAAACATCGTGATAAAAATCACGTTTGTAAAATTATAGGATACAGTACTCACAAAAGACGGAGTGTAAATATCCTATCGTTACTTTTAATTTACTATATTTTTCTTATTATTAATCATATATTTACAATCAGATGGTTAACACTTTCTCTTACTTTCGCTTTTGCTCTACTTCACCCTCTCACACCATATCTCTCCTCTCTCCACCCTTTCTTTCAATCCTCATCGTCCACTGTAACACTGCTCCTTTTCTAAGCAAAACAAACAATAAACATGGCCTACAAAATAATCTAAAATAAATTATTTTGAAATGTTAGAGTTATAAGGAATCAGATAGAAAAAACATACAATAAAAACAGAAATCTATATTCTATGAAACAATATTTTCTATCACTTTTTTTTAAATTCTATCAAAATTGGTTGTCATTGTCGAGTTACAAGTAGGCGTATAAACAAAGAGACAAAGATTAATAGATAGAACTTATGTATTACAAAATGGTGAGTCCAATTAGTAAACTAAAGTTCAATGAAATGTGTTTAACTATTGTTGAGCGATAAAAAAACATGCGCGTATATGGAATTTTTCGGTTGATCCAAAATTATTAATTTCCGCAATATATATGCTAATAACATAACGATTACAGCGGTAGGCCCGGTAGGTGATATATTGTTAACATTTTTTTTTGTCGTCTATCCAACAAAGGGCCAACAATAAATTCCAACCAACATTATCCCATATAATATCCAACTGTTGGCGAATGAATGCCAACGATTAATTCTACTAGGGTGAACAGACAGACAAACAAAAATTAGTCTATTTTTATTCCCTGATATCACAATATTTCTATGGCGAATTTCATCAAAATCGGTGCAGTGTGAAGAAGTGATAGAAAAATACAATTTTGTATTTATAACATTAGTATGGAGTATGAATATATATATTATTTACGTATTTCATATGACTACTCGCTGAAATAAATATATTTTTTTTTAAACCAATCATGAAAGGTTTTAAAGTAATAGCAGTTTTCCTTTTTTTTTACTTCCAAAAGTCATTAATAGATGTCATCGTAAGGAAAAAAATCAAAATAAAAATGTTGATATCGATTATTTCATTACCTTAAAAAAATTTTTAAATTGTAACAAGATGAAGAGAAATCTTTACTTTTAGAAAATATTGTGTACATAATTTGCTTTTTATTCTACTTTGAAAAAGGTTAACTTATTAAAAATTAAACAGCGCTTTACAGTTTGCCTTTTGTCTTTAATAACACTGCGTCACACGATTTCGATACCCAAAAAATCGATTGTTATTATACTTTTCTTTTAGTCATAATATGTAAGCAGTGAATATCTTTTTTTTTTTCTATCACAACGTCTTATTTTTAAAGTTCACACCGATAACCTTTATTTTTAAGCCACTCTTATTCTGTCCACATTAATAAATGTAATCGCTATTGAGAAAATAAGTTCATTTCCTACTAGTATTTTTGGGATTAACTGTTTATGAATGTATTATAATAATACAGTTTTGAAAATTAATACTAAAAAAAGTAGTCGCTGCTAGTGCGATAATTCACTAAACCAGTTTTCTAACGTATATGGAGAGTACATTCTTAGTCTCAATAAAAAAAAAATTTCCGAAAAGAAATGTAATGTGTATTTTCTATGTTTTGGAGGTATTTTATATCAAGATAAATCTTAAATTTTGTAACTGTTTTATGTATTATGTAATGCTACTATCTTGTCGTGGTTGAATGAAAACAAAACATCTTTGCCATTTTTAATATCTGAATTATGGAACGAACTTAGTAATCACTATAACGATTGCTACTATGAATGACTGATAAATAAGAATTTTCAAAAAAATATTATTGATTATCCTTTTTTCAACTCTGTATCAAAACCAATACCTTAGTAAGTATTAAAAATGAAGTACTAAGCAACTTAGTTTAAAGTGATCTTATGACGAAAATACATAATCAATTTAGAATAAAGAACTTCATTTAATAAAGTATATCATTCCATATAATTAGCAATGAATATCAATCAGTTTTTTCTTGTTAACAAATGTGATTGAAAGAATTGCAAAACGGAAACAAAGAAAGACAAAAAAAAAGGTTTAATCCGGTCCGTAAATAACCAAAACAACTCTTGAGACTTGAGAAAAATCATCTGTATTATATAAGTAAAAAATGAAGCCCAGAAAAAAGAGATAGGCTCGAATAACGTCGGCCAAAGTACTAAGCGCTGACCCAGAAAACTAACGTTTTCAATTGCTCAACTTTACACATGGACCCAATCATTTCCGTTAGTATTAAAATTCGCTGTAATTCTTGTGTATAATAGGAATCTAAATAAAACGTAAAAATCTTCATACATTTTTTGTCTTTATCTGGTCTAATATAACTATTTTGCAAATATTAAACGTATTCATGAAATAATAAATTCTACGGTAATAGCATAATTTCTACCCACTTGTATGTTTTTACTAATATTTGATGATGAGGTGCTTTGGTACTTAAAATTACAATTACAGTGCACATGAATTCAAAAAAAACTTGAGAATTTGTGTTTCTTCATAGTGTCAGAAAAATATACATTTAAAAAAGTATATTTATTACTATTATTACATTTACTGTTTATGTTAGGAAAGAATATTTTTGTTCACTGTGCATTTTCATTTTTTTTGTATGGTTAAAATTTTATTTTTTCTTATATACAATACAGTAAGTACAATACATTGGTATGAATAGTATTGTTTAAAATCAAAAACAGAATTTTATTGATTTTTTATCACGAGAGGTTCCGCCGAGCCACAGGGAATCTATCGTGACAAAACGTTTATATTCACTTTTTTCTGAGTTTACAAAGTAATAAATAATTTATTTGTGCACATATTAATATCAAATAAAACTTTTGATGTAACACATCTATACGCGCGTCAGAGTGGTGAGTTTGAGTGGCTGATGCGTGGTAATCCCGAAGCGTAACATTGCACAAGCAATATAGATATATTTTTAAATTGAAATATATTTTCTATTTATAAACATAAATATTCTTTAGTTATTATTATATTTAAAATAAGAACAAAAATGTATTGATTTTTATTAAAAAACTTTATTCTTTTTTATTATTTTACTTGATATTTATTTTATTGGTATTTATTAATTATCAATTCTAATATTAACTTAAATGTTTCACATCTTCCGTGCGTCCCGTGACAGCCAAAATTTTTTTGTCCAGTAAGAATTCCGGTGGCCTACTCTCTCCTACTTCATTCCACTCCTCTTCCACTACCGCACTTTTCCCAACATCACATGTCCTATTTCTACTCAAGAGGCCTACAACGCACTAAATGAGCCAGTAAGCTGGCGAGTTTTTGCAGGGCGCGCGAGTGTAGCATTTATCTCCTATATCCCTTCTTTGATGAACTTGATGAACTTCTCCAAAGGGCTTACTTATTTTCGACTTGCAAATTCGTTTCACTGTTTGCTCGAGGCTTTATTTGCAATGATTTTGCTCTAAATTTCAAACTGGCCCACGATCTCCAACACATAGGGATATGTTCTCCACGATATTTATTCCGTGATTATGGTAATCAAATGTCCTCGTGTATCCCATCTAAGAGTTCAGGGACAAATTTTATATTTAATAATATACGCACGAATGACAATAATTTATTATTTGTTAGAATTTCATAACACTTTATATGTAAAAATTGTAGAATTTTTTTGACGTGACAACGTCTTAAATTAGGTTGCGGCTGGGAGTCACTTATGAAAAAGTGTAACGCTCGGTAACGTTACGATGAGTCACCGAACGAGAGAGAGGCCCGCCGAATGCCTTGCGTCTCTCTCCCACTCAACTATGATCGGTCTGCCGCGCGCGCAGCACTAGAGAATAGTGCATAGCTTGCAAATGTATTGCAAGTTATTGTATGTATATTTGTATATAAATACGTATGTATGTGTAAAGGTAAAAATAAAATTTTGTTAATATGAAATTCAGTGCGAGATTCTTTGTATAAATTAATGTTTTAAATATAATTCTTTGTATAAATAAATGTTTTAAATTGTTACTATTATTTCATCCTTCTTCCTACTATACGAATGAATATTCACATTAAAATGATTTTACCATTCAAAGTCGTTGTCACGTAAAACTTTCGCCCGTATACCGACTTTACAGGCAACCAATTTTTATGTAATATTTTAAGTAAATTTTAAACGTAATTTTTATAAGTTCCTGTGTTATTCCATCATGACATAGGCATTGATGACAATCAATATGTGGTGGAATGACTCAAAAATTTAAAGAGTTCGGCTGCTATAATTTTGAATATACTTTTACTACTAATGGGATATCATAACGGTAATTAGTAGTTGAACCGTGTAACAGTAGGTAGATTAGATTCGGTAAATTTTCTAACAATGATATTTTGCAACACCATATAATTTGCAAAATGGCGTCAGTGTCATAATTTAGTACTGTCAAGATAGCGTAGGGTTTTATCTAAATAATCGATTAACCTAGAATTGAGGACATTTTAAAAATATCAAATGGGTCGCTCAAGATCAAGAAGTAAGTCTCCTCGAAGACATCATAAAAATAGTAAGCATTCGCGTAAGAAAAGTAGATCCAAAGATCGGTCGTCATCTCGTAGTAGGAATTCAAAACACGCCGAGAAATCGAAGGAACGCAGCTCAAAATCGAGGTAGTATTTTAATAAGTTTTGCTTAACAAACAAATTGAAGTAACAAATTAATAAATAAAATTATTACTATTTTTTTTTGATTCTAGAAAAAGATCGCATTCAGTGTCTTCTTCGAGTAGTAGTGAAGCATCTTACGATGGTAGTAGAAGGAAGAAATCTAGGGGTAGAAGTAAGATGGATGAAGTAGATCGTCTTGCTGAAATGGAAAGGCAACGAAGGTTAAGAGAAGCAGAGCAAAAGGTAGTGTCAGTAATATTAATCTTTATGTCAGTGACGAGGTACCTGGATACCTTTAGCATTTTCAAATTTAAAGAAAAGTATATTTTACGCTCTGAAAATAGCTGTGATTTCCGGAAAGCTCTTAACTATTTATAAATTATATATTTTTTAATGTTTTAACCCAGTCAACTATTTACAATGTTTTATGGAAACCAAAACATATTTTAAACTCACAATAGAGTGACAAGGTACCCGGGTACCTTGTGTTTTGTTGATTATGAAAAAAGTATTTATAATTTCATACAAAAATGAAATAAACATTTTTTTAAATGTTTTATCTCTATAAAAATTACAATTTCTTTGTTTACATAGAATTAGAACAGCTCTTGAAGCAGGTGTTACATGTTGGATGTGTTACTGCATGTACATCAGAAACTGGTTTTCTGCAGTTAGTGCTAGCTTTTCACATTTTTCATTGCTTGTGTTTGAGTTCTCTGCATATGTAGCAACTAGCGGCGACTGCAACATGTCCTGTAGAATCTCATTTAGTCTGACTTATAGAAGTTGTAGATCCAGAAGAAATCGAAAGCCTTAGTTCTTTGCCAAGCGCGTCCTGCAATGCAGATCTCACATGTAATTTTGATCTCACAATGCAATTTTTTTGATTTTTGTTCTATATTTTTACCATAATATTGTAGATGCAATGATTTCAAAAACTTTCTATGTCTGTCACTCGAGATAATTGTGGCTTATGTTCCAGTAAACGATATATGCTGCCAAAGCTGCAATGTTAATGATATTATAAAAAAATGCTAATGGCCACTGAATCATTTTGCATTTTAAGGTATATTCTACTAACAATTTAAAATTATTTCTGACAGTTTCCTTATTACTTTCAATAACTGGTCACATATCCATTGATGACAACATTATTACTGCTTTATTCTTTTTAGGTATGTTGGTTCTATGCTAAAGGCGAAGTTAGAAGAATAAATCGCCCTATTCTTGTGTGCTTGCATATTTGCAGGAAGAAACCGTTTATTTTTCTTACCGTTCCAACTAGTGTCATATTCCACGAATTCAAGGAATGAACCGCCAGTTGAAGAGTCAAAAAATTATCAGTAGTTCCATTCATTCCTGAATTTTTATATTTAGCCACGAGATCTTATACAGTGCATTCTCCAACATTTGTTTGACGATTGCCATCACTTGACTTACCTGTATATATTTGTCCATTTAGGTGGTAGGAATTATATGCATCACAAGCACAGAATATTATTATGCCATACTTTTCAGGTTTTAATGGCGTGTATTGAATAAATCGAGTCCACCCACGATATCTATATAGCTATTCGTCAATGGTAATACATTCACAAGGCTTGTAGACTATTCAAATTTGAAATGAACATAGTCCAAATATTTCGTATAGCAGCTGCTTTATCTGCTTACAAACATTAAGGGCATGTTACATCATTATCAAACCTTATGAAGTGTAACGGCATTTTGAATCTTGATAAATTCAAAATGCCGTTGCGGGACATTGCAACCCGAAATAATGATAAGTGACTGGATTTCCACAGTTCAGTCAAATGTTCTTTATTAGATGCATCCCACAAAATATTAGAATGCCAATAAATGCATCCAATTCTTGTTCTGTGAACAGTTTGAATATTTTTTGTTTCGGTCGCTACTAATATCAGGGTAATTTTCCATTAGTTTATTATTGTATGCTTCAGCAATCTTAGTCCCTATCCAATTAGTTTCCCTCAAGATTATGTCACACATTTCAATGGTCAATATATATTTGAATATTTCCATTAGATTGTAAAGTTAATTGAAAGATGCAGCCCCGTCCCGTTGACGAATAATGTTCCGACTACTAGTTTGTGTTCGGGGAAGTAGATCAGAATGCCACCGTGTTCCACCTTTTGCAATAAGAATATTTTAAACTATTCCCCTTCAAAACTCGCATCTCATTTTTGATATCAGCTTCTGGCTCAACGTCTGAAATTTCCAATCCATTCTCTTAAACCAAAAGAATATAATCATATTCATTATCAGAAACAACAAACTCACCTTCATCACTAACAGATTCTGCTAATATCGCTAGTAATTTGTGATCTTTGTTTAGAAGGATTCGCTCCAATATTCATAATGAAATAATTATAAACTCACAAAACATAAATAGGCTCATACAATATAAACAAAAGTATAGTCAAGTGTCAATATCAAGCACAATACATTGAATGGATTCAGTGTTTCTTTTGCGCCGATAACTATGTACCGCATTCCACCCCTCTACACCTTTGAATGCCGCAGATACCTCAACTGTTTAGCTTAACTAAAATAATAATATTCAAAGTATGTGTAACATAAAAGCAGATCTTGATTGTTTACGTGACATATAAACTGTATGAAGGTACCCAGGTAGGTACCTTATCACTCCGATAAAGGTGTTTTATTTGTCACTCAGATAAGGGTTAAAATTCTTATTTCTCCATTAATACTAAAATAAATTATAACTTTAAGTGGAATAATAAATATTCCACTTAAAGTTGGGGTAAAGTTTAGCAAACACCAGATAAAATTACTGATTATTAGGAATGGTTCATTTAGAGTTTGCATATGCAATAATGTATCTACCATACCCTACGGACTTATAAACATGTTTCTGTAATATGAATTTTGTAATAACAATATTCAACCAAAAATTCCAAGTAGTTAAAACAAAATTTAAAAAAGTTAAATTTTATTGTTTATAATTAAGAAGCAAAAAATCAGGAAATTGATTTAAACACACAAACCAATTTATAACAAGCAATCAATTACCTTTTTTTTAAAACAAGTTTATTATGTGGTCTAAAATGAAAGATTCAAGCAAGTTCTAAGAGGGTTCACCAAGTATTTACACTTACCATAACTATATATAATTATAGTCTGCACCAAAGGCTTATTGGAACGAAATTCGGAATTTTGATTACATTGGAAAAAACAATGTAATCAGAGTTTATATAAATCAAGGAATACCATTGGATGACGTTAAGAGCCATTTCTCCATTTTGCTGCATTTCAGTGAATTTTTGATTTAAAATTCTGACTAGGCTCCAAAAAATTGAATATAGATAAAGAACTCATGAAAGTTTAATTCTTGTTCTTAAGATCTATTTAATTTTATATGCCTCACACAGGCAAAATTTTTATTTCCTGGCAAGGTTTTCTGGAATCCTGGTTTTTAATAATACAAAATATATAGATAATTATAAAAACTTTTTAAATTGGGACATCTTGGGAGTCTATTGCTTAGATTACACAAAATATATACAAAACCACAATTTAAAAATTGCAATGAAATGTATATTTGTGTTTTAAAATGAATTTTATTTCTATTATTTTATTGATTTATTTTATTTGTATTAAATAAAAACTATCAGTATTAAAACTCAATATGTGTAGAATTCAGTTATTGTTTTTAATTTAAACAGTTCAACTATTTGATGTATTAAATAAAAAAAAATAGAATTATTTTTGATGTAATTGCCTTTGATCAGTATTCCACACTCTCGTGTAAGAAAAGGCCTCTTAATAGTATACCTGTTTCTACAGTTCCTTCAGTTTTTTTCTCAATCAAGATTTTGATACCATATCTGGAAAATGGGTTTGAAATATAGACATGCAGAGTTCAATCTATCACTATCTAATCATCTTTTTCATTGGATATTTAATGTCATGAGTGAGATTCAAATATGTACAATTGTAAAATATATAAGACCCTGAATTTTTAAATGTTGCAGCGTTTTATTGATTCAATTCAACTTGTTTGGACAATTATAAAACAGCATTAATAAGTATAGACAATTAATAGAATAAATATAAAACTTTTGTTGTAATTGTTAATTTTCCATGTTAGCATTCTCTAAAAAATGTGAAGTCTATCAAATTAAATTACTTATTAATAAATACAATTATTGTGACATTAAAAAAAAATTATGTAACAAGCTTTATAATTGAATATCATATATAATTGATATATAATGAGGTTAGCCAGTGAAAGCTAAATGTCATTTGTGTTGATGTCTTTTGATTGCCTTCTTGTATTTTCTCAATATCTTTTCAATTCAATTTTTTTCACTCGGAGAATAGCACAATTAAAAGAAGAATTAAAAAAACATGGTGCATTTTGCATGAGAAAAAGGCAAACTTAAGCTGAGAAAGTTATACTACTATATTTTCTTCTTGTATTTCTACTATTGCAGAATGGAATATAATATACAATGGAGATTCAATTAATCAAACTAATTGTAGTTGTAATGAAATTGGATGATGATGAAAATTTGAATAGTTAAATGTATGAGGAAAATGATTAACTCTATAATGATAACTTATCTCGCCGGCGTGTGGCGAATTTATAGTTTTCATTTGGTTATCATTCTAGGATTAATACACAATATTAGGTATCTATTTAAAAGAACAAAAATAAATTAATCTCATCAAGGAAACTAAATATTAAGAAATCAAAGATACATTTTTGTATATATGTGTGCACCTACATATTTTGTTTACTTCAGGAATTTTTTTTTTTCAGGACAAATATACCGGTTAAGGAATATTTCAGTGTTTATCCATGTGTTTTGGTTTTTGTCAGTTAAGGGAATCCTTACGTTTTTAAAGCATTTGATCATATTTGTAAAAATCAAACTACAAAGCTTCTTCTAAAAGTTCATTTTTCAGTTTCTTCATTATTTTTCAATGTTTGCTCCCATTTTCACTATCTAATTTGCAGATGTACTTCAAAATTGAATGGGTATTTTTCTTAATATCACATGTCGTGAAAGTACACTGTACTTATCAGTTAACTTATGATTGGTTTCTCCTTTTTTAATGAATCTAAAATATTAATTTTTTCAAGCGACAACATGGCTCTTATTCTTCAACATTCCCATAATCATTATTAAACTTGACATTTTTATCATCTCAACATCAGTAACTGTCTAAGTAAAACGATACCGAAATGTATGGGGCAGAGATCGCATGGGATGCAGATGGATAGTGTCAGATTTGCTATGTTCATGCACGCATAGATTAGACCATAGTTTTTTCATTGCCGTTTTTAAAACCACACAATCACCAATCCATATATATAACAGAGGGGCAGATAGTCAAGTTTCTACTGTATGTGTTAGACAAGTCGACTGAAAAACTTTAATACAATAATTTTACAAGCTATCACTCTACAATGTAATCACATATACAATTAGACAAAATGAGTAGAAATAAAATTTGAGAATTGCACAACTTTAATTTGTCAATTATACTAGGCCACTTCTCCACAAATCAAACAAACACGCAACTTGATTTTTATCAGGTAGCGATAACGATTTAGTACATGTATCACAATCAAACCATGTCATTAAATTAGTGTAAAATGTACAGATAATTATTTTACATATGCAAATATATATTCATTTGTATGTTCATGCATACAATTATATGTAAATACTATTATAAAATTTGTAAAATATAAAAAAAATATATAGTTAAAATTAGTAATAATTTATTTATCATTTCCAAAATTGTTATTCTATATATTGTTTAACATGGTGTAACCACTTATGATAATAGGGGGGCCCATTTATAAATAGAAATTTTGCTATTAGTCCTTTTAAAGACAACAATCACATCTTTGGTATCTAGAAATTGTATATCTATTACACCTTTTTTGATAAAAAGACATACTTCTTTGTACATAAATAAAATGGCAAATCATAAGGTAGAGACTATAATACTTTACCAACAATTTTTATGTTAAATGTTGTCAAACACTTAATTATTGCTTTGGCAGAAAATGGTGAAGCTTCATCACAATAAAGGATAATTTTACTTTAGGTGTGGATTTCTTCATTTCATTCATCCACTATTTCGGGCATAATAGTCAGTCTGCACTAGCTGTATTTTCCTTATTTTAAAAAGTATGTTGTTACCATTTTAACACTTATTCCTTTAAGTATTTAAGTTTTTTTTTCTTTGTCATTTACAGATAGTTTGCATAAATTTCTTGTGGTTTCAGATTCGTAAAAGTTTTGTCATAAGTGATAGCTTAAATATTTGATAAGCATAACTTCTGCCTGAGCTGGATGGTAACACACAAAAAGTGTTTTAACATCCTTAGATTGTTTACCAGATTTCCAGGTTAATCTTAGGTTGTGTACAATCTCTTTAGTTTATTGTAGGACCAGAGAAAGGTTTTTGTCATAAAAAATTACTCTTCTATCCATTTTGTCGTCATTGAAGATATATTTATATACACATTTATTAAATAGAGGCATTAGAAAGAGCTTCCTTTATAAAAGCAGTCTGTCATATAAGTAATTCGCTGATTAAAACCATAATAAAAATCATTAAGAATACGAACCGAAAACCCTATAGTTTTAATTTATCTCGTTATTAACTTATGCTTCTAATTTTTTAATCCAATTTTACAATTGCTGTTGTAAAAAATATATAATTATATATTCATTAAATATGCCTCATTAGTTTGTCAAAATCACATTTATGGACGTGGACTAATATTTTATTGCCATTATTGTAAACTCCATTCTAACTATTTACAGTGGCACATATAATGTAACTTTAAATCCATACATTTTTTTATAACATAGTCAAGGAGCAAACAAGCAGGCGAGCCATCAGAGAGTAGATGGTCACCATCGACTATGGACATTCACAAACCCAGGGGAGTTATCAGTGCATTACCAGCCTCTTGAAAAGGAATAGGATATCTAATGGAGATTGGTTGGGTTGATGGAAAGGGGTCAGGTGGGAATGGGCCACTGAAACTCTCACTAAACTATATACAACAGAGGAAATTGCTATTTCATATTCATATTCCGTAAGAGTGTGATATTTCTCTGGTCGACCCAGGCTTTTTTATGCTGCAGCCAAGTTGGCTACAGTATGGCTTTAGAACAGTAACTTATGTAAAGAACTTGAATGGAATTATAATATGTATAATGTTGTAATAGCATATATTCACTTATGACAACTATATTTTAGGTAGTAGAAGAGGAAGCTGCTAAAAGAATAGAACTGCTTGTTAAGAAGAGAGTGGAAGAGGAATTAGAAAAAAGGAAAGATGAGATTGAACAGGAAGTGGCAAAAAGAGTTGAAGAGGCAAAGAGAAAAATGGAAAAGGAAATGATGGAAGAATTGGAAAGACAACGAGAGGAACAGCGACGTGAGGAATTGGCCCGCCAGGTAACTTCTACTATCTGCCATCAGTCATGTGCAAAGGCAATTCACTTAGATATTGCTTTTACACATGACACCGTCTACTGAATATAACGACTGATTGTCTTCATTCCATTGTAATAACAATCAGTTTCATTATTTGTTTGTGGGGCTTACACCTGGAACATAAAATCTGTTCTAATATTATCTAGGTGTAAATAAATTAACTAGCAACTAATGAAGGCAATTTCGATATGTTAAAGGTCCTGTCAAGAATATTTTTGCATTATTTACATGATAGAATTTAGTGGACCAAGACTGTCCATTGGATTAAAGAGAAATGTGCCTTAGTAAAAGCACACACCAAACATTATATTGGAAGTGTGTGCTTTTATATTCCTTAGTTTCTGTCTACTGCAATTCATCGAGGATAGTCATTAGTTAGTATTTAAAATTTGTCCACTTGACTGTCTTTGGCAGTCACGTAGTCTTTAAGTCAGATCAGAAGACAGAACAGGCACCTGAAGCTGAAACATTTTTGGAGACGCCGCTTTGAGGATCCAGGAATTATGGCAGAAGGTATTTCTTGAATCACTTTATTACACGAATTAAAAGAAAAACACACGAAACTATCATTACAGACATTCGGCTAATAGTGATTTCTTTTTCATTGTCATTTTCAGTACTTAATACATTTTATAATCACTGTTTGATTAAAGAGATATTTAAACGTTTTATGGCAGTAGGGTAACTTATACATTAACAGATATTTTATACAGTAATCATTTAAACTTTAAATAAATAGCATGTTTTGCCAACTGAAAATTATGTTTAAACGTGGTTTATTATTTAATATAAATTTTTATCCTCCTCTAATAAAATAAATTTATTATCCAATATGTGATTTAATGTGAGAAATATATTGAAATCATTGTTTATATTTTAATTTCATTATACAGGAGGAAGAAGCTCGTAAAAGGAAAGAGCTGGAAGAAATCATGGCGGAAAATAATAAGAAAATTGAAGAGGCACAAAGGAAATTGGCTGAAGAACGATTAGCTATGATCGAAGAACAACGGAAAATGGATGAAGAAATGCAAAAACTTAAAAGAGAACAAGAAAAGAGATTAAAAGAGGAACAAAAAAGAATACTTGGTAAAAACAATTCAAGACCTAAGTTGTCATTCTCATTGAAACCACTATCATGAGTTCCCATCCTTTTTATTGTATGTATATATGTTGATTAAAAGACATACATTAAATATTTATGCAGAGGTGTCGAATGAATTGTAACTATACATCATCAAACTGAGTTTTGAAGGTAAAATAAATAAAATTCTTTTTGCTATAGTTACATGTTTAAATGTCGACAACTTGTGAAATTAGTATCTTGTGTATAGCTGAAAATTAATAGGTAGAAATATTTGTGACAGACAAAATGACTACTATCACTGGATTTCTAGTATTTGGAAAATAACTCAATAAATTTTGTCAACTTGTTGGTAGTCTACTTATGCTTCTGTATGGTAAATAATTGGATGGTGTCAGATGTATTTCTTTTCATAGAAACAATGAAAATGAAATCATTTGTGTATTATTGGAGCACAAAAGTGAATGTGAAGTTTTTTATCATATACATATTTTATTACTAGGTACAATTTAATTTTCGAGTTATTAATGTTCAAGAACAAATAAGGCATGCCAAATAATTTTGAAATAATAAGAAAACCCAAGAACTTTATAATTTCAACAAACTTGAGTAAATGTTATTCTGTGTTTAACAAAAATGTTAATAGTTTTATACAGTCTCATATTATAGATTTCATTATGCAGAATAAAAAATATGCATGAATAAGTTGTTCAGCTGTTTGTCATTTCATATTGGTAAAAAAATTATGATCATGTAAGACATACTTACATATTAGTTTCAAGATTGTAACCTTCCAAATTGAAAATTTCATAGTACTAAAATATGTGCCTAAAGTATAATGCTTATATTTGTATAAGATTAAGTTCATTACATATTTGACATCTGTATAACATTTATTTCGTTCACATAATAATGGCGATTAGTCATTTTGGCAACAATTGCAATTGTGCTATTTAGATTTAGAATAATTGTAAATGTGACACATTTTATATTGAGTTGAAGGTTAAGAGATGGAACTGTTGAAGTAAGTCGGATGTTCCTTCCTATGCAATAAACAGTGAGTTGTACCAAGAGATGAAAATGCTCGAACACAAGATTTAACAGATAATGTGTGAACAATCTGCCAAGTCTTACAATTAACGTTTAAAATTGCACTATTTCTTTTGGTATAACTCGCTGAAAGTGTTACAAGTTTTGTTGTATTCTACATTACTGCATATATCAAACGACAGTACCTACTTCATTATTTTTATGAAACAATAAGGCTTAATATAAAAAAAATGTAATTATAAGATAGTGTAAGAGTGGCACCAAATCAAGAAGAAAAATTGTGGACTTAAATACATTTGGACACACATTTTTTATTCCTATTGGCAAGTACATAATAGTGAACTGGTTCTTCAGATATCATCAACATTTTTTAAACTATAGTTTTCTCATTTATGGTATGTGAAATATATATATCATAAATAATAGAACTATATAATCACCTAATTATACCTACCTAATTACAATTATTAGTTGTCTTCAATATATAAATTACTTATATGATTTTCTTTTATTTCACTTATTATCTATAACATATCCAGCTGTAAACATAGTGATAAATATATGTGGGGAAGGGGGTTTATATCTGCAAAATTATTATGTTAATTGTGGTGATTATGTACTTTAATCAATAGCAGATTCGAATAATTTGAATTTTAAAGTGTTTTGTGAAAAATACAAAAATGTATTAACAAGGAGCAAAAAATATAAATCAATTGTATAAAATATATCTTCAATATATAAATGGCTAAGAAAGAAGACCGCCTACCTCCACTTTAGCGATTTTTAGTTTTTAATGTAGTTAATTTTAAAGTTCTTTTGTGCACTGTTTTGTACAAACATCTGTCTCAAAATCACAATAACTATAGAGTTATAAGACCAATCACACAGACTAATTTATATGACGTAAAAAATTTCTGAGCGCGTGTTTACTCTTCAAGTGTGCGTGGCAAAGTGAGTCGTTAGGCGTAAGAGTGTGAAGCAAATGCCCCAAGAAAGAGATGGGCTGCAAATCAGCGCCGAGGGGATAACGTAGAAGACGAATTTGTTGACATTTCTATCAATTACTTCATAACAGGTGCGGACATGCCTTGAGTAATGAACTTTTTTATTGCATGTAGATGTTTTAGTGGTTTTTAAGATAATTGAACCTAAATATATATTTAATAAAGAAATAAAATTATAAAGATTAAAATATCATAAATGTTACTATGAACAAAAAATATGTCACAAGTGAGACTCCCAGTACAATAGAAACTCGATTATCCGGCCCTCAGTTATACTGAAACGCGATTATCCGGACTGCCAACCGCGACCAGTAAATTAAATACAAGTCGAATTTATGCAAGCATGAGCATGTCAGGACTGGCATTACCCCCACCGACGCCCCGCGGGATCGCTGCCCACGCGTTTTGTTATTGTTTTAGTTAGCAATTGTTCTCCGTTCTGATGTGCGTGTCACGTCTACATATATGAAAATGTCAAAGCGTAAGAGAGTGGTGTTATTTTGCATAGACAAAATTAATATTATTGATTCATTAAAAAACGAAGAAACCGGTCGTAAGTTAGCTGATAAGTTCGGGGTAGGTAAGTGATATTAAGAAGAATACCGATTCAATTTTTTGTACACCTGCGAATTAGATAGTGAAGATGGGAGCAAACATCTGAAAATGATGAAGAAACCGAAAAATGAACTTTTAGAAGACGCTTCATATTGTTGGTTTTTACAAAAACGCTCAGCTGGACAACCGATATCTGGTCCTTTACTCTGTGAAAAAGCATTACAGTTAAATAAAAAATTAGGTGCCAATGAATCGTTTGTGGTAAGTAACGGATGGTTGTTCAGATTTAAATCTCGTCATGGAATTCGTGAATTGAAAATACAAGGTGAAAAAATGTCAGCTAATGTAGATGTAGTAAACTCTTAAAAATGATTTTAATAAACACATAACATTATGTACTACATAAGCACAAAACCCGCTTTTCTTCATACATTCGATTATCCGAATGCCTAACGACAACAATTAGTCCAGTTCATCGAGTTTCTGCTGTACATACAATCCACGGCTATTTATGGTAAGTGTCTGCTACGTGCACAACGGCTCCTCGTCTCTTCAGATCTTTGCTCTCTCATTTAATTATTACGTATAACTCTCCTGACCGTTTCGCCCGTGTGGAGCGTTCTTTATTTTTCAATGAAGAACGGACACAATGAGTTCTTATTCTTCATTCGTCTTGTTGTCAATCCCAATGTCATTGATTCTTTAATCCTGACCCAACATTCGATTCTGTTCCCCGTTCAACTTTCAAATCCACTACTGCTACTGGTCACGGTTCCGTTTTTCATGAAGTCGGGACAAATTCTAATATCGAAATAAAATGTGGCCTAAATTATACGGAGATAGAGATAGTAAAAAAAAATATACATTATACACCCCGCCCTCCTCGCGATTGTGAAGAACGTGTCTCGCTATATATGATAATTATTTGATACAAAATTTCATAATCTCACCTTGGTCCTTAAAAGTGTCATGCAAAATTCAAACAGTCTTTTGTCCCACTTAAAAAGTCAATTTCCAAGTTTTTAGTGGGGCCCTATCCTATACAAACTATTGTCTGACCGATTTTTGTTTTAATCTGATTTATACTATCTGAGAGTTTGTGATTAATTGGTAAGTGGTATTTTACTTTTTTTTTAATCCTTAATATCTTTTAAACGATGTGAATAATACAAAAAATATAGTGAAACAGCCTTGAATACGAATGATTTATTTGGATAAAGATTGATACCGAGATACGAATAACGTGGTCTACTTTCTACTGCTACTTTTGTCATAGTTATGACCACTATAATAGTGCGACATATGGTATAGCGAATCTTTTTGTAGATATTGGATATGTTCTCTAAAAACTATAGTACATTATTTTACTTTATAATCAATAGTTTTCACAGAGCATGCGTTGTAAGATATTTCAAAGGTATTTTTTTTACACCTAAGTTTACATTATTGGAATTTTAGGTAGGGATCTTTAATTTTCTGAAAATAAAATATAGCTTATGTTATTCAGTAATAATATAGCATTCTTCTAGTGTAGGAAATTTTTATATAAATTCAGTAGTTTTTGAATCTATTGATTACAATAAAAAATATAAATTTTTTTTTATAATAATTGTATAGATTGACTAATACAGAATATCATAGTGCCAAGGAAAACGTTAAAGTATTATGGTGATATAGTTCTATTGTTAAAAATTTCTTCTTTAAAGGTATCTGGTATCATTGTAAATTGGTAGCATATCGATTTCTCGGAAACCGCTCTCGATATAAAAAAGTTGCTATCTAGCGCCATCTCGTAGAATTTTGTGGTAATTGCATTATTGCTACGCTATTATACATAGTACCGAGGTACCAATAGGCTTAACGTAACATTTTCAACAATTATCACCTTCGAAATACATATAATTAACTATTAAATAGAATTTACTATATTTGTTTTCCTCGTTGCTCTTATTACCGCATATGTCAAAAAGGTCAAAATTTGGGTCTAAGCTAAACATAAAGTTTAAGTATGTTATCTGATTATAACCTTGTTATATGTGCTAAATAAATAGGTATATATAAACATATGTCACTTCAAGACATAAATTAGGTACTAATTTATGCCTTGAATTTACATACTTACATTGTTTACGTGAGAATAAGTAGCATGTCAATTTTGTATATTTTATGACTGCAAATGTTTATTGTTTGTTGAAAATTAGGGTAAGCAACCTTTTCCGAGGGAAGTTATATTCTCATGGCAAACTCAAAAGACGCCGAGAGATGCTTAGTGGCCTAGGTACTTCTGATTTTAATTGCTAGCAAAAAATAAAACAGGGCAAGCACTGCAAAATCGTGGCAGTGGATTGCGATTCACTGCGCCCCATAATTTCATATAATTTAATAGCTTTTTCCCACGGCTTTGTTACTTGAATCAAAACAGATGTTCCACGAATGTATGGAGCTCCGGCCTGCACCTTGTACAGTACAACTCACAAATCTGACGCTCTGAACTGACGCGCCTGAGCAAATAAAAGTTAAATATTTTATTTTGTAAACTTTTTTGGTTCAACATTATATCTCTACTAATAATTTTTAATGTTATTTATTTTTTGTTAAAAAAATAATTATTAGAAAGTACAAAGAAATGTAGGAAATTCAGAGTAGTTGAAATACAAAGTTATTGGTGAAATGATCTGACCAATAGCGGTAGCCGTGTGTGACATCAAAGTCTATGTTAAAAAACGCTATATCGGCTCTGTAAAATTTATTGAAACTCTTGGTGCAAGAAAAAAAACACTACCGAGTGCATTAATTATTGTATTATTACATATAGGCACAATACAATACTCATAAGTTGATTTTTGGCTTGTTCCATGTTAATCGTAAAACACAAAATCGACTGCACAATACTTGAATAATTTGTTTGTAGAATAATTGTTTGTTGTCATAGACTTTGACTTCACGACAAGAAGCGCGGCAAAAGGCGAGCGTTTAAAATTTCTAAATTTCTTTGATATTTTTTCTTACTGTACTTAATTGTTTCATGCTGAATATTCTTTTTATAAAAATGTAGTGATAGGAGCAATTATTAATTGCCTGCGACTGATGTAATGCGCAGGTATAACGTTCCCCGACCCTTCTTTCTTCCTCACATTCCTATTTTACATTGTGCGGTTTCGTGACTAACTTAACAACGCCAGAGTTTCATGTATTTTACCGTACATACTAATTTGAAAGCGCCATTAATAAACCTATAGTTTTAACTATCATTTTGGCGTATTTTAATTTAGTTTTTTTTTTGTACAATTATTGAAGACAATCATAAGCAGTACTTAATTTAAGAAATAAAGATGACGTCAATATTTAATAAGTACTCATGGGTGAGCATATCTGACGGACAGAGAAGGGTAATCATACGAGCGAAAATGAAGATAACAGTGCTTCCTTTTTCTTTGTATGACTGCATCTCTCTCTGTTCACCGGACGTGCCCGTCCATGAACATAGCTATTTTTATAGAAACACATCAAAGTTTCAAAATACGTTTGTAAATCATAACTATAAAATTCAACATACAAAACAAAAAAAGGATACATAAAAAGTTATATTTATCAGTACTTTTGTTGTTTTAACCTATGAACTGACTCGGGATGTTAGGTTTTTCCATTTTTATTTTGTTATTAAATTATCTTTTGTGGAATATTAAATTTGTGATTGATAGTTAACAACTTTGGGCGCGAATATATTATTAATTATTGCAAAAAAAAAAAGCTTAAAACTTGCAATTTTATTATTTTTCCATAATCTATGGATTTTTATTTCATTTTCTAAGTAAGATACAAAGTGCAGGTAATGTACGAAACATCTCTTTTAATTACAACGGTAGTAAGCAGTTCTTGATTCACACCGAATTAATCTGCTTCAATCCGTATGAAATTGTTGAGACAAAATATAAATATTTAATTTCATTTGCATCTAACACACTAAGTTTCTAAATGAACTCATGGCTCGTTTTTTCTATAAATAATACTTCCCATAAGAAAGATACTATAAAAAAGTTTCGATTTTAATATTTTTCGCTATCAATATTTAAAATTTTTCCTCGATTTAAAAATTGACTAAATTGCAAGTCGAATATGAAATATTTTCATTTATTTTGTTGATATGAGTACTATGTTTTGTATAAATGATGTTTTAATATTTATTACTTCTGCAAGTTACATATATACTTAATAAATCACAAAGAAAATAGATTTTTATGTTTTTTGTCTTTATGTCGATATTGTTTTGTATCTTTAAACGATGTTTATAAAATGTTGCGTTTAACGTTTTGCAGATTTTCCCTCTTTGTAATTTTGAACGTCTGGTAAGTATATATTCTTATTTTTAGTGAAATTATTAGGATAAAATGAATAAGCTGGTTCTGGTCATAGACGACTTTTGTCGTAGAGCTGATTGGTTCATAGAGTAGCATGAATATGTTTCGTCCTATCTTTGGGTTCACTCTGTTGACTCTGTGTTAATGTGTTTATTAATCAATGGGTTTCTTGGGTGTTTCGTGTCAAATTTAATTTAAACTATTAATCTAAGTTCAAAAGTTCATATTCGAATTTGATCACAAACAATTTGATTATTTTACTCATGAATTGAAAATAATCAATATAATGGCAGATTTTGTAAAAGGATTACTTCTCGCTCTGTTATCAGAACAATGTTACGATGAATATTTCAATAAATTTAATTTATCGGATGGTAAGTATTCTATTGATAGTCATCACTATCATTTAAATAATAGTCTGTGTCTTTCCTTGAAATTTTAAGATAATACTAAAAAAGAGATTTATGTATTATAATTTTTTTCAGTACCATGTTTTAAAAGCACTTTAAGTAAGGCACTCGGTATCGGAATTATAGCTGGTTCGGTACTGGTAAAAGTTCCGCAAATCTTGAAATTATTAGCAAGTAAAAGTGCAGAAGGCCTTAATCTTTATGGTGTTCTTTTGGAACTCTTTGCAATAACTGCTAATTTTGCTTACAGTTATGTGATGAAATTTCCATTTAGGTGAGTTCTTTTGTAATTGGTATTAATTTTTAAACTAGTTTACTTATTTTATTTTTTATAGAAATATACAAATTAGTCAATTGATAATTAAAAATGAGGTGGTCAATATAATAAATAATTAACAATATTCGGATTTTTTTATAAACAAGTTCTCCAAATAAAACGTCATTCGACACAAATGTAATTTATTTAATTAAAAGTTTTTCTTAATAATACCACTTATATTAATGTTGCTTTGGCAATGATAATATTACTCTTCACTATATTTGGAACTTATTCTAGTACTATTAATTAAACAGCTCATTTACACCATTCCATCCTATATTAATTAAGAAGTGGTTCCAATGACTATTAATGAACTGCAGGGTAGGATAGATGTTCGGGTGTGGGCATATATATATTGTCAGAAATGTTGAGATGTGTGTATGTGGCAATTAAGTATAAATGGATGTTGATTATTATAACTGTGCGGCAAACGAGAATGGTGTGTGTGTTATTATACAAAGTGCAAACAATTATTTATAAGAAAAGTCTGTGTTATGAAGCAGAGAAGCCCTCTACAATCGCAGTCATACAATTTATCACACCAGGTCACTGGAGAAGATTATAGTCAGCAAGCAACAGTCTCAAATGAAATGACACTATCTATATACAGATATTTTGATTTTTCTTTTGTTATACCATTATTCATTTTTGTCTTTTAACTATATTTTAAGTTGAAAAGATAATTAAACATTAATGTAAGAATTTAAGTCCCATTTCTTTACTCTTAGTTGAACATTCTTTCAAAAAATTGTTCTATATTAGGGAACATATCCAAATTACATGACCCATATTTTATAATTTTTAAAACCACCCCCCCCTCCCCTTCGGTGACTTTCGTAGTATATGCTAAGACCCCCCCCCCCCCTAGTTTTCACATTGTAACAGGTGAAATATATGTTTTACTACAAATAGAATTCTCAGACTGTGATGAAACATTGAGTCCCGCCCTTCGTCATGTAATATGGGTATGTTCCCTTACTTTTATCTATAAGAAAACTTTATGTACAAATAATATACATAAAGTGGAGACTCGATTATCACTTGTCACATTACTGTATTAAAATTGAGTTAAAATTGAAATGGCAATTTAAATTAATTAGTATGAATTAAAGTCACTCAAGTAGATCAGGAATCAAAATTATTTTATTAATGCCTTATTTGTATATTGCAGTGCCTGGGGTGATGCTACTTTTTTGGGGATACAGACTGCTATTATAGGAGCTTTAATTTTACATTATGGTGGTGCTGCTGGTAGGGCTGTCATTTTCCTGGCAATTTATTTTGCTATGGTTGCAGTATTAGTCAGTGATTATACCCCACTAGATGTTCTTTGGTGTCTACAAGCTGCCAATGTTCCAGTCGTTCTTTTTGCTAAGGTATGTTACTAATTTAGAACATTATAAAGAGCTGTTTTTTTATATGATACATATATTTACCATCACAACTTTTTTTTCTCTTATCTTGTGCTAGTGTAATTTAATGGAAAAGTTATTAATCACCTATGGGGCCCCTTTGTTATTTTGATATTCAGTGGTCTGAGAATTTTTTTATGCAATATTTTTCTGTATAGTTTAGCTTTATAAATATTAAAATTCCATATAATTGCACTTACCAAAAAAAAAAATTGTCAAGAAATAAGAAAATATTGTTTCACTGATAGATACCTCGACATATTGACAGTATCACTGAAAACAGATTGTCTGCAGGATGGAATCGATCATGCATCTTTTTACAAATTTTCATAATCTCCTTCTCTTTTAGAACAACTTTGCCAAAGAAACCTGTAATTGAAGTAGTTATTTTTGAGAAAAATAGCTTAAAACGTGTGTGGAAAACGGATGCTCTTCCATGGGAAATGGTTCTAAATGAAACGCCGTCCTCGTTGTACCAAACAGGCTTCACTCTCTGCGGAGGGCTGCTTCCCCTCTTCGAGTTTCTCCGTCGGCCGCTGCACTCGAACTGACGCCTTACGACGGAAATGTTCCGGCTTATATAGGCTGGGGTGTTTCCCCCTCCACCGTGCGGCTGACGGACGCCCCCGTTCCCTTAATGTTTCCCCCGCAGGAGCTCAGCCGGTATATTTGCAATATAGACATCAATAAATAAAACAAACAATTATAACCCTAGACCGTGTCCGTAATATATATCTCACCAAAAACACAAATGTAAAGAAGGAGAGCCAAATTCAATACAAAAATTATGCTTGGCTGTGGGCTTCGCTGCAAAAAGAATGGAGTGCCAAGTTCTATGAAAAATCCAAATATGTATTTATAGGAACAAAATGACATTATGAACAAGTATTAAATTCTATTTCTTTGCTTTATTGGATACCTATAACAATTGCTGTTATTAAAAAAAATTGAAATCTTAAAGTAGGTTAGATTTGACTTGGCCAGTTTTCATTACATCAGTCATTTTATAAAGTTATTCAACATATATATATATATATATTAATTCTGATAAAAACTTAAGAAGCTATACTTAAGTGATAATTTGCCTTGTTTGTGTAGAGGTGAGTGGAACATATGGAAAACCAAAGATTAATGTAATAATACCTTCAACGAACTTTACGTTACTGACAATATCGAGTGTCATTTGTAGATAATTGACTAGATGAATTCTTTAAAAGTAATATATTACATAGTTCGAGCACGAGGCAGAATTCAAGGCCCGCAACACGTTTCTCGGCATCCGGCACGGCGCTCACCATACACGATCACGGCTGGTCGAGCATTTACTAGGATTGTGACAAAATTGTTTTACATTATTTATATGTACATTTTTGATGATATGTTTTTGTTGTGGTTATTTTGGGAAAGTTGTTCTAAAAAAGGAGGAGATTCTGAATATTTGCAAAAAGACACATGATCGATTCCATTCTGTATACATTGCGTGAAACAAATCTAGGTGAAGTTCCATTTATCAGAAATGTGGGAGTCGTTTTCGATTGGAAACTTCACTTTGATCTCAATATTGAAAATATTGTAAATAAGGCGTTCAGTATGTACGGTTTTGTTATAAGATCTCGTATTAATTTCACTAGAACATCAACATATTTACAATCGTATAAAGCTCTCATTTGATGTCAACTAGAGTATGCTGCTCGAATATGGAATCCATATTATGATAAGTATAATGTTTTTATTATAGAAATTGTATAAAAAAGATTAATGAGAGCAATGCACTTCTAGTGTTGCTCTGTTATACTTTTAGACTGTATTGGAGAAATATAATTTCTTAGATTTAAGTTCTAGACGTCTCCAGCTCGAGGTTATGATGTCGTATGATTTATGTCACAAAAAATATGACTGCGTGGCTTTAATTGGCATTTTGTGCTATCGTGTTCCTAACTGAGCCCAACAAAGAAAAGCTCTGCCGCACCAGTTTGCTATTTACTGCTGACAGCTATCCTACCATAGCTGGCACATGGTCACCGATACGCCGCTTCATAGTCACTTACAACGCTATCGACATCATCGCATAGACTGTTGGATCCTTAAAAAAAAAAAATTAATACCTTAAACCTCGAATTTGATGATTGAACTTCTCTATACGATGTTCCATGTTTTTCTTTTTAGCATGTAAAATCTTAAATATGTTTAATAATTCTCCATGGTTTACAATTTTGGTGATATGCATACTTCTTTTTATACTAGCTATAGAATATATATACTAGTATATATATACTATATATATATACTATATATATATACTATATAGTCTATAATATACTTCTTTTTATACTAGCAATTCTTATGTGTCACTGTTTGTAAACCCAAATAAAGAAATAAATAAATGTTTAAAACTTTCACCTTTATTTTTTTTCAGTCAATTCAAATAATCACAAACTATAGAAACAGTGGAACAGGGCAATTATCTGCTGTTACATGTTTTCTTCTATTTGGAGGGAGTATTGCTAGGATATTCACATCAATACAAGAAACTGGTGATTTGACATTAGTTGTTACATATTGTGTAGCATCTGCAGCCAATGGTATGCTTGTTGCTCAACTTTTATGGTATTGGAATTCTGATAAGAAAATGAAGAAGAAGAAAAAATAAATTAGATGATACATATTCATTAAGTGCAAGTACAGAGATCATAAAATAAAATTATATTAAAACAAAAGTCTTTTATTTCACACATTTCTTTTCCTGTTAGAGCTACATGCTCTAACAGGAAAAGAAATTATCATTTGTATTCCATATAACATATCTTCAGTCTTGATATACATATTTTTTACATAAGTGATCAACAAACCATAAATGATTTAAAATCTCCTCTCCTTATGAGGAACAATTACTTCATAGAATATGCAACTATTTTCTTTACAGACGTAATGTTTGTATTTTAAGTGATGAATAGTTTAATTCCTGGCTTTTGTGCTTATGCCTTGTTAAACTAGACAATTATTATATTTCAGTTTTTTTTTGATAAAACAAGAAGTATCTTTGTTTTCTTACAGATGTATCAATGGAATATATTTTTGCAAACTATTCTCATAAACGAAATAATGAAATAACAATGATTACCCGCTCTAAATAGAGAACAATACCCTATATTTTTATCTCGAAATGCGTGGCCGGTCGTTTACATCTGCGTATTTTGATGTTGATCTCGGCTATCTTGTGTAGGGGGTGTGGGACAGATAAAATATTGAGAGCTTATGGAAACCATTTTTCGATTCAGCAATTCATTTACGCCATATTAAGCTTAAAATTGCTAATCTTTGTCAGTCAAGTGTCACCTCCTTCTGCCAGAAGTGATTATTTTTGGATATAAAAAAAAATCAATATATATAATCGAAGTTAAAAGGAAAGCCCATCATAGCTAAATAGGCTTTGCTAGTTAACGATTAATAATCGATCAACCTATTGAATTTACTCGGAGAAGTAAAAATTACTTAGTTGAAATTGTGTAAAACAGATACTTAAATATTTGTTTATGAATCTTGTATAATTATGGAAAAACGAAATCCTAACATCCAATAGCCGTCGTATATGAGCGCATTTTTAGAGCATAATCGAGTAGCAAAAGAGAAGGCAAGCTGTTATAATACTAGATCACCGCTACCTAACACTCTCAACCCTAGTCACTAAGTGAGTCTTGGGAGGAAATATAAGGATATCTAATGGAGAGGAGTGGGTCATTGGAACTCTTTCGTTGAATGAAACACAATAGCGGAAGCTGCTACTTAACGTCCTTATTGTGAGAATGTGATATTTTACCGGCAGAGTTGACCCATTTATTTGTTTCTAAAAATTTTATAAATAATTTATGGTAAAAAGACCAACTTGCTGGTTTTCATTTGTCATTTCTTTTGGCGATTAATGTGTTCACAAGTGCCAGAGCATTAAGTGTTAAGTTCAGGGCATTTTTGTGTATGTTACTGAAGATACACTCGTTTTTCTGAGTGTTTACTTTTCACTCTTGAACACTAATAGAATTATTTCGTAATATTTACACAATCAATGACTTCCTAAAAGTTAGATGTTTTTCCATGCGTTATCCCCCTATTAAACGAGTTTAAAAATCAAATTGTTCTATAAACAATCTATTCATTCCATAATTAAGAAATAAAATAAGTTTATGCATAGTAATTAATCACAACATTTTCTTAAATATTTTTTTGTATAACCCTTATAATGTAGTGCAAGTAGTGCATGGACTTTATGACGAAAAGTATTATACCAAATAGTTTCCACACACCTAATAATATACAAGATGGATTTTATCACGCATTTTTTCGCAAATACTTATAATTCTTTTTAGAACTTTTTGCCCAAAGTATAATAAAAATATGTTTGAAAATGTACTTATAAATACTGTAGACACAACCCTAATAAATGCTCGGCTAGGCTGCAAACACGGCCGCGATTGGGGAGTCGACCACGCGGCGCATTATGGCACAATACCTACGCGTTAGCTGCTCTAGGGCTATCATCAGTAGGATATATAGATATATTCTAAGCTATTTTGCTCAGAAACAACTACTTCAATGACTGGTTTCTTTGGCAAAATTATTTCATAAGGGGAGAAGATTATGAATATCTGCGAAAAAATGCACAATAAAATCCATCCTATATGCTTGTTTATTTTCAGTTTCATTAATCATTTACAACATCAAATGAAATAAGTAAAACAAAAATGTGCTTATTTCTTTTATTGGGTAATTAAAGTTACAATTTAAATGATATAACAAAAAAAATTAAGCATGACTTATTAATATTTCAAATTAGTATGTTAACATTCCACAAAGTATATTTGGAACTATGAATTACTTCAAATGTTACAAATTATGTAATTTACCTGTTCAAGTGTAAATGTACTATAATTTGTAACACAAGATTTAGTCTTAATGAAATGGCAAATTATTTACATGCGAAAAAAAGAATTTCTTGAGTGATATAGTACGAAATACAATATGATACACTATCACAATCATTGACAAAAAATATTTTTACAATTATTTAAAACTACATATTCAGTATATTCACTACTCTGAATCTAGGAATTACCTTAAACCACACAGGTACACTTAATTACATAACAATATTTCTTAATCCAAAAATTAAAAATATAGCCAATTACTGTGTATCCATACATACACAAATTTAGACAGCTAATTTTGTTACTGAGGACAATCAATATAAAAACAGATTAATTTGTTCTCATTAAGAAATGGAAAAATATCCTACAAATAAATGTCTACTTGTGTGCACACACTATACATGTGTTACGCTAGTTTACAAGGAGCAGTGTCAATTCTGCATATCTATGGCGTGGACTACTCCTTGGGCGGCGGCGGCGGGGCGGGTTTGTCCTCGGTGTTGTTCCTCTCGGCGGGCTCGTTGCCGTCCGCCCACTTGCCGTCGTACTCCTTGCGGTCTACGTAACGTTCCTCCTCGTACTCGCCCTCGCTGCGGTGGCTGCCCCGCTCCGAGTATCTGGAATAACTGGACCAATTTATCCATATTTTAATATAGTACATTACAATGATTAAATAAAAAAAATGTTTATGATTAATATTCAAAGGGATTGATGTTGGATGTTGATTTGGATATACATCTGTAATACTAGCTTTTAGTATTACAGATATAATTGCGTCGAATTGTATCCCATTTTACAAGCTTTTATTTAGTTTCACCTGTCCCGTTGTTTGTCTGTAGGTCTGTAATCAAATCTTGCAAGTTAAATTTGATCCACTTCCTGGTTTCCGATTGAGATGAAATTTTGCATGCATATATAAATCAGATGACTATGCAATATTTTTATGACATAGAGCTGATCTGATGATGGAGCTGGATGGTGGCCATAGGAACTCCGTAATTAAACGACGCAACCCCATCGAGTTTGGGCTGGTTTGATTCGTCTTGACGAGTATCTATCTTGGTTGGCGTGAATATGCAACTCCAACAAATTTGGGAAAAAAAGTTCATTCCGTTTGTTATGGATGTGGATTATGTCTGATTGATTAGATGGAGAACCCAATGTCAAGATGAGCACGTGCCGAGGGCTGAATTGTATGAGGGTGTATAAACATTTCATATCGCTAACGTTGCGCCTCAGGGTACCAGGGCGAACCCTGTTGTACTGAAGCCCTTATCTCTCTAAAATGGACCTCTGGGGGGGATGGACCATTTTTGAGACATATTCGTGGGAACATGAACAAAAAAAAAGAAACTACTACACAAAGAAAACGACGTTTAGAGAAGGCGAAATTGAAGCGACAGGAGAAGATTGCTAATGTAAGCAATGCCCATAAGCAGCAATGCTTAGAAAAAATAAGGTTAGCAGTAGCTAAACATAGAGAAAACGAATCGTTAGAATAACGTATTAATAGGTAAGATATTATTGAAAGAATGCATGAACAAGAGAGAAAGAAAAACGAATCTTTAGAACAATGCACAAATAGGCAAGATATCGATAGAATACATACACAAGAGAAGAAAATACTCGAATTAAAAATACTAAAAAGTTATGAATAAAATTAAAGAAAAAAAAAAACACCTTTTTTTTAAAAAAACAAGCTTTTATGATTTGTTAATAAAATGAACTAAAAAGTTAAAAATAAATTAACTCTAATAAGAAATATAATAGTTTATAAGTTCATTATAATCTTTAACGATAATTAAGCTTTTTCGTCTACAACAAATAATTCCATATAATACATAATTATATATTTTTAACACTAAACTTTACACCTTAATTATTAAATCTTCCCGTTTTTATCACACTTTATAAATAAAAGTGTGTTACATTATGACAGCAAAAGGAAAAAGAAGGTGTTCAATGGTCTTATTTATACCATCAAAATGTAAAGATCCTCTTTAAAGCATAAATAGAAAAATACAGAAAAGTTAAATAAGTAAATATTAGTGTCGTAACCGCCATTCAGACCCCCCAAATGTAATAAAAATAAGGAAATCAAAGACCCTCCCACATTCACCTTTACGTGCTTATGTAACACTTGAACTGTTCCTAACTATGTGATAGTCCAAAGTAGTCCAACATTTCTATTGTACAAGAGTAATATTACCTATCCCTGTCCTTGTCGCGGCGGTCCGGCGGGCTGTAGGAGCGCGAGCGCTGCCGTGTACGGTCGGGGCTGCGGGACCGCGAGTACCGGCCGCCTCGTCGGTCACGGAAGTCACGAAAACCACCGCTGAACATATTACGATCATTAAATATTTATAAATTGTTTGCGATTTCATCGTAAAACAAAATTACTTAATGTATGGTACAACGCACAAAACTCTGCCTCTCTGAATTGCCTGCCAACGATACAATGCGCAGGTTCAACACTCCGCGACCCTTCCGCCTTCTTCCCCATTTGCTTATTTTACGCCATTGAGGCGCTTTCGTGACTAATTTCATAGCGGCAAAGTTTCTTGCGTTTTATTGTAATTTTGTTTTGAAGATGTAATGATTGATTCAATTTCTATCGATCTATTAATTTATATAGCAAAGTTTACATCAACATATGAACATATATACATTGGAAATCCTCTCGAAAATAACTAGAAAGCTACACAGGAATTTAAAATATTCATATTTGAAGAAATCTCAATTTTTGAAGATTGGATTAAAAACAAAATTTCCTTAATTTAATTTTCTTAATTAGTAGTTGAAAAGTATACTTTAAATAGAAAGAACAAAATATTATACATGGAAAAAAATTGATATTAGATTAAGATTTGGGGAGATTTCAGAAAATCAATCTAAAAATTATAATTGCACGGAGAGAGAGAGAGAAAGGAGTGAGGGGGGCACATGTAACGCTTTTTCGTTATCGTACTATTTCTACCAGTGAATTACGACCGCAAGCCGCGCTTAGGAAAGAACAAAAATCTAAACGATTGCTTACCGGAAAGGTCTGCCTCTGCCGCCTCCGCCTCGGCGTGGCCTGAAGGGGCGGCCGCCGCGCGACCGGTTGTCGCGCCAGTCGCCCTGGAAGCGGCGGTCGTCGTTTCTACGGAAGTCGCCGCGCCCCCGGCCGCGCCCGCCGCCGCCGCCGTTGAAGGTGTGGAAGCGCGGCCGGTAGTAGGTGCCGCGCTCGTACCCGCCGCGGCCGCGCCACGGCCCACGACGACCGAAACGACGGAACCTACACCAATATTACGCTACTGAGTGAATGTATACATTTATTTGGATACAATGATTTTCGACAAAAATTGAATGTGGTATAAATTTTGGAGTAGTGGCATTATTAATCTTTAGCAACTATATTTTCATGGCATTGCATATCCAAAATATTCTACATAAATCGATCAGTCATCAGATTGACCATTGATATAGTGAGCTATCTATTAAAATGTATTTAAGAAAGGATGTATTGTTGGCTAGCATGACTTTGTAATAAATCTTGTATGGAGGTAAAAATGTAAAAGAATGCTTGGATGTAACCTTTTTCTACAGCTAGAGATTACATAATTCTTCTAGATTGAAATGTTTTGGAATGGTTTTGCAGATGCATTTTGAATGAGTAATATGAGAATGAACATCTTTTTAAGATGGTAGCTACTGTTGCCAAAATTAATACTAATTTCAAATAATCAAATCCATTTAGTAGCCAAGTTCTTATAAGAAAGCATTATATGAGAGCTACTTTGCCAGCAATAAATCATTGTTGAATGATGTAGCAATAAGGTTGGTATACATTATGTAGAACATGTGAATAAATACAATTTGAATAGGTATAGTAACACATTACATTTTCAAACAATCAGCTATTTTCTCAAAAGATTTGAGAAAATAGCCAATTGTTTATAAAAAATATATATTATTTTAAAGTGTATATTATATTTTTATATATACATATATATATATATATATATATATATAATATGTTCATAATATTGGTGTTTTGAAAATTGGTATAAGACACACCTTTCTCTGGAGCCAGAACGTGATCTCGACCTGCTTCTAGAATAATAAGATCTGCTTGCATCAGAACGAGATCTTGAACGGGCCGATGCAGATCGACGGCGTCGCGCAGAGCCCGACGCGCTGCCAGTTGACGCCGAGCGTGAGCGTGATCCAGAACGAGAACGGTACTTGCGTGGACGTGATCTAAAAAATCAAATCATGAAATTCGACAACTTAAAGGATGACACTTTTTGCTAGGCTTGTCAGTTCACATATTGTATTGCTGCTGTTGGTGGTCTAAGAGAATTATTATTAGTTCATAGTTTCTAATTGTTTATCAAGTAAATGGCAGAAATTTCACATCTTAAATTTTTGATGAACCGTAAAATTTCATTTTTTTTTGTTAGATATTTTTTGCATTACTATATTAAACCAAATATTACTATTTAATAATGTACATAATTTATTTATTTCTTACAATTTTTTCTTGGTAACAATTTCCTATGTATGTAGGTGGAAGTCCACCTTTGAGACAGTTTTTTTTTTTTTATAACAATTGTCTTATTTATTAAATAATAAAATATGAACTTTATAATAGTGGCTGACCTGCTACGTGACCTTTTGACTGGGGAACGACGCTCCTCGTCGCTGGACGCAGAGGAGCGGCGGGCACGGGGTGAGCGCGGGGAGCGCGGGCGGCGAGTCGACGGCGAAGGCGGCTTGATGCGCGTCACGAATTGTTCAGGCCTGGAGTCCACCGACACTGGCGTCTCGCCTTCTTGAGCGAGTCGGAATGACCCAAACTTATCGAGCACCACATTGCCTTTGCGCACCTAATGCAATTTGTGTAAATAAATCATATTGTAAGTTTAATGCTAAAATTTTCACTCAAAACTAGTAACATCTACAATACATTTACCTAACAACTACAATAGATTTAGATTAAGTATTGTTTTTGTGAATGTACTATATAAAATTTTAGAAAACTGAAAAATCTGTGGTATCAATTATTGTGTCTGTCTGTCTGTTACAACTTTCTTATTGAAATGATTGGCCATGATAATTAAAATTGTGATCAACCAAAGTTTCAGTTTCGGTCATGAAACTAGGTTTTGGGTCTAGATTTGGCCACAGTTTGATTTCGGCCTCGCTTAAACTTGAATGAAACAACTTGACAATTTGATTAGTCAGGCATAAATTTAAATTAGGTTTGTATTTATTTCTATCATGTAATAGTATTTCTTTGATAATAAAATTGAATTAATTACTGGAATTGTTTTAGGATCAGTTTTATGATATCTAAATATTACAACTAAATAAATATATTTTTGATACTTAGTTGTAATATTTAATAAGAGTAATTGTCTATAGAACAAGTCCAGAAATAAGACGAAATAAAATATTTTTTTTAGATTTCAGCATGTGAACAAAGTTTTGGTTTCAATTTGCTATTGAAAAATTGCTAAAATATTAGAAATTCATACCGGTGGAGGCATAGGTTCAGTGCCGGGCGGGTCAGGCTCGCGGTGCTGGCGCGGTGGCGGCGCGCTTGGCAGGGGCGGTGGTTCCTTCAAGGCCATGGCACGTCTTACAGACAATCCTTTCTCACCACTGCCACCGCCTGCCGCGCTTGGTGACATCTACAGGATTATTTCATGAATGAATGTATAGTCTGCAAACTCAAACTGTCAGGACTGAACCGTTAAAAAATTAGACTGAATAAAGAATTTAAATAAAGTTAGTTAATGAACCTCCCATTAGTTTTTTTTATTAATTTATGTAATTCCATTTTATACTTCCCACGAGAATAATTCATTTTACTTATGACAATTATATTACCTTTCTCATCTTATGGCCATCCTGTGAATCATCAGAGCTGTCTTCAAATGCATATCGGTCTTTGCTGTAACTTTTGGTTAATGGTGTATCTTTCTTTTTCACTCTGTAATTAACACAAATGTTGGTAAATATACATGAACACATATAAATGTATAAAATTTAATTTCAGAGCTAAATATATTGCTTTTATTTAAACAAAATAAATGTTTTTTAAATGGATTTGGTTTTTAAAATTCCTTAATTAAACGGCCAGTGTCTGGTGTCAGACCTTGATGTGTTCTGGTCTGTTCTTGTCAGCGACTGATATTTTTATTACTGATTTGAAAATATAAAAGTAATTTTTCCATAGCTATTTGTGGTGACTGAATTTCAGATTTATATCGTTATTATATATAAGGTCAGGGGAAAAAGTTTTTTCTTATTTTTTATATATCAATTCAAGATAATTTTTCATCATATTTTGCTTACATTTAATTATTATATATATATATCATTTTGTTTAACAACTTGTTGCCATTTTATAAGTAGTGACATAATCTCATTGCTGTAGAAATTTTGGAGCTCCTGATCAAAAAACTGCACTAAGCAGTTTTAACAGTTCTCTCTTGATGTTAACCTAACACTACCTAAAGAATTCTGAAGATACTGAAACTGGTGAAAATTTGAGGGTGCAAGGTCAGGACCATATGACCTACCTTTTGACCATATTTTTTGAACTTTCTTGTGGCAAGTAATCTATTTTTTGTCAGCAGTGATCTATCTTTTCAAAAACAGTTCAGTTTCATTACTTTTCAATAGAAAATCGCAAATGAGTATATGATTCATTAGATTTCTTTCAGTGAGCTTGTGAGGGACCCCAAGTATAGAGTTTTTTTGTATATCCAGCTTTGTTCAAATGGGTCAAAACTGTTTTGTGGTAAATGCGTAGCTTTTTAACTATGCCATAAAACGAATATGCCGGACTTACTCTTTCCAAAATGGTATCCTCTTTATCTGTAACAGGTTGACCAGAACGAGGTTCATCTTTAACATCAAAATTATCGAACTGAAAATGTATGAACCAGTTTTGTGCTACTTTTATCAATGCTGCATTAGGTATATAAACGTCACAATTTTTTGTTGCGGCTATGTTGCATTTTTCCCTTTTTTGTAAGGAAATTTCAAAATGTATCAAATTTCTACATAAAATTCACTCATTTTGATGAGCATAAAAATTATAGAAAAATGGTGGGACACCGATTTACTTATTTCTCTTTTTTATAAATGTCATCTATTTAATGGTATCAAAATTGGTCACATACAAACAGCACAACCACAGAGATTTTATTGCAACTTTTTAATTATAAAATATGAAAAAACTTTTCCCCCAACCTAATATAATTTTTTACATTTATATAATTGGTGCACTGCACTATGAAGGATATTTGAGAGAACATAAAGATTTAATATATGTTTATTTTGATTGCTTAGCTATCTTAGTTTTTGAATTATGACTGTGCATAAAATATTATCCTTGTGCCCTTATTAATGTAATTTACAAACAAAACATTCAAAATAATTTTCATATTAACAAAAGGTTTTATAAATAGAAAAAAAAGGAAAAAAGTTTTAGTCAGCTGTAATTTTTAAGATGTTGAAAGAAATTGTTAATCACAAAATGAAGAGCTGCTTCTTAAATTTGTAAATTATGATATATCATAGAGAAGTCTCAGAAAGTGTCTAAATGACGTAATTGACCAGATTTTTGGAAGTTTTTCATGAAATAGAACTTACTTATCCTTAACTGCACTCATAGACATCTTCCATTTAGGTTTCTCAAGTGGTGGTGGTGGTGCCTGGTCAGGAGGGCTGAGTGATGCACGCGCGCTATCCCCTCGCTTGCCTAAGCCCTCTTTCTCTACCATCATGTGATAAGCCGACAACTTGGATTCCAATTCTTCTAGACCTTGCATTTCATCTAGGAGCCTAGATAGAGTTATTTCAAATGTTATTACATGACATTAATAATACTCTATGGCAGTTATTATATAAATTACGATTACCTTTTATCACCATGTTTCCTTTCATATTCATTTTCTGAGCTTATGTCTCTCTTGCTCTTCCTCTCTCCTTTGAACTCTTTTCTGCAAAAAAAAAAAAAAAAAAATGGAGATTAATCATACATTTTAATGAGTTTAAAAGCAGATAACAATCTCTCTTTAATTTAATTGTTTAAATATTTAATGAAGTCATACCTACTTAATCATCATTAATATAAATTGTGATTTCTTTCATGAAATATTAATCATGAATTATTATGTAGCTCTTATGATTCTGATAAAAATTATGGATATCTTTAGTATCTTTGAGACTTTTATGCATAAATATGTAGATATATTCATAAATATGTAAATAAAGAAGAATAATAATCATGAAACAATAATTTTTTGGCAAGCAAAAACATTTGTTGCTTGTGTAGATATCACACTTATTATTTACAAAACTAAAGTATACAAACATTTACGTTTGGCATTTGAACACCAATGCTTGTGGATAATATTGTCTACATAAACTTATTAATATACAGAAGAGTCCTTAAGTGATACAAGGGCTGCTATTTATGTATCTGGAACTGACCACATACAGAACAATATTTAATAAGTAACTACAACATTTAAAAATGAAACTCCTTGGCTGTAGAATACAGTTTGTTTCATGTAACTGTCAATTGTTTTACCACTGTGGTGTCATTTCGACAGTTGTGTATCATCACCATACATTTAACACTTGAAAATTTTCTTGTGATGATTTATTACGATAGTTGGCAGGGGCTAACTCAAAAACAGTGCATTGATCAACTTCACTTCGGCTTTTGGGGATGAAGCACCATCAAAAATATCACTGGTTTGATGTGTTTAATCGTGGGCGGTCTATGCTCACGGATGAATTTAAAGGACACCCTGAATTGGTTGTTGTATCACAAAATATTGATGCTGTGTGGGAACTAATAATGCAAGATTATCATGTTACATATTGCAATAAAGGCGTCTCTGTACATAAGTATGACTAGCAACATAAGATATTACATGAAAATTTGACTTAAAAATTTGTTCACTTTGGATTTCGTACGTGATCATTGATCAAAAATAGATTCGTGTTGATTAGTGCAAAAAAATGATAAGAAAATACAATCATGGTGCATCAAAAGCTGTTTATATCTAAACAGGTGACGAATTTTGGATTTATGCATATGATCCCGAAATTAAACAGCCTGCTGTGTGGGTGTTCCAAGATGAGCCGAACCCAAAGAAAGCGATTCGTGTCAAAACCACTTTGAAGCAAAAGGTTGCTTGTTTTTTTGGTACAAATGGACACCTGGTGACAGTTCCACTAGAGAATTGTAAAACGGTTAATTCGGAGTGGTACACAACCATTTGTTTGCTAGAGATCTTTAAAGAAATAATCAACAATGCAGAATTATACTTCATCATGACAATGCTAGCTGTCACACGTCGCCCTAAACAATTCGGTTTTTGGAAGGTCAAAAGATCCAATTGACGAGTCATCCACTGTACCAGCTCTGATTTGGCACCCAATGACTTCTATTTATTCCGCAGCATGAAGAATAGATTATGTGATCTTTCAAGCCGCAAAAAAGGCCACTGATGCATTCAAAATGCAAGTTTTGGAGATACCTCAATCAAAATGGAAAAAGTGCTATTAAAATAGGCTTCAGTGTATACAAAAGTGCATCGATCATCATGGCGAATATTTTAAAAAGCAATAAAACCAGATTAAATGACAGATTTTTGTTTCTTTTTGATATTCCAGACACATAAATAGCAGCCCTTGTATGAAGTAATGTATATGCCATATTAATGAGAAAAACTTGCAAAATATTGTAAAAATAACTAAAATATTTCTAAGTGGGTTTTAATAATTCTCATACATGTTAATTTTTTGGTTATGCAGTCCTTGATTGTTTCAATTCATCATCAGTAATTATTACTTTAGCTTAATATGACATTGTTATATAAATGGAAATGAGTGATTTAGTTAATAATGTGAGTGATAAAACATATCTTGTAAAACAAATCTCAATACAGTAAAATAAATTCACCCCATCTGCATTTTGAAATACAATACTTGGCATTGTCATGAGTACTTTACAGATTAATGTCAAAAAAATAATTTATTCATACACATTATAAAATAATGTCTCTCTCTCTACCCATTTGTGTATTTACAGTATAAAAACATTATACTGAATATGATAATGACGGAGAATTGAATATGCTTCAGAATGAAAGCAGGATTGGGATCGAAATTGAGAATGTGACCCAGATCATGATTACATATATAAGAGAAATATCACTGACTGATCACAAGGTCTTAGAAACTATAGTCCAATTGACTTGAACTTTGGCATAGTTATTCTTTCCGGGACGTAGACACTCACTAAGAATGAATTTGATGCAAATTCTGTTTAAAAAAATTTTTCATCTACCATCACACATTCTACAGGAGCTGCGGGCAAAAGCTAGTGACTGAAAAATACATTGTTCATGGCATCCCATATTATTTAATAGATTTAACATAATTGAAAAAGGGTAAAAAGAAGGAAAAACTATTTCAGTGCTGTGTGTACCTAATTTGTAATAATACCCATTAGCAATCTTAATAGACAGTGTAATGTTTGTTTTATAAAGAAAAATAAAATGTGGACTATGAGAAACTGAACACAAATTAACTGTTAATTATTTAAAAATAAGTATTTATTATATAAAGAAGTGTGCATGATTCAATTTTACATACAACACAATTCTAGATAGGTATTTTAAAATGACCATAAAATATAAGAGCAATACTGAGAAGCTTTCATAAATATGTAAAAGAAATAAAATCTTATCAATTAAAATAATAATGCCTATTCAATCTTAGATTTTATAATAGCTTTAATGTATTAAATGCCATGAAATATACAAATAAAAATATACAATCAAAAGAAATTTATTAAATGAATTAGAGTGACTATAAATTTCAAACTGTAATTAGTTACTTATTTACATGTCAATATTTACACCTAACAATGAGAGCTATATAGTAATTTAAAACAAATGTTATGTTACTCTGTCTTGAAAGAAACTGGTGTGAGGTTGTCATTTTGTGACTACGTGGATTTTCAAAATACTTTAACTATATAGTTTGTGTGTACGTGTTAAGGGACGAGTTGTGTGTGTGTGTGTAAAAACATACATGTGTATGGTAAGAAACTCTAAGCATGAGAACAATTTGCGGTCATTCTTTTTATATGCTTTATTAAGCAATTCGTACCTCAGTGCATCTCTGAATTTCTTATCGGTCAAGGAGTCAACTTCGCGTAAGCCGTAGTCCCCAACGTTTGCGGCAGCGCGAGCCAATTTCGCTTTACGTTTTTCTTCACGTTCAGCTTCTTTACGTTTTCGCTTTGATTCTTTCTTCTTCTTCCTAAACATATATATTATAAGATCTACATTTGCAACATTATTGAGCATGTGAATTTTTTTAATTTTATTTGGTAACAAACAAAATTTAAACCAATAACTTTATTACAGGACTTGTTAAACAGCCATTAAAAGGAAAACGCGGAATTCGAAATTGATGACTTTTTGTTAAATTTTTATTTAAAAGGTGGTGGAAGAAGCCCTTAGTACAATAACTTTTTGGTTTCTTGTCAGTGTTTGTTTATTTATTTTATTACTGGACAATATTTATAAGTGAAACTATATTTTATATACATATACATCTACTGATATATTTGATAGCATTTACTGATAACTTTGATTGTGAAAATTGTGATACACTTGTTTTTTTCCATACTGATGTAATGCATTATTCATGTTAATACATGAATAATGCATTACATGTAATAATTTACAACATAAAATGGCATAGTTAATTTTGAAATTGATTTCATTTTCTCAACTCTAATTCTGCCTTTGAAGTCTGGAGTAGAAGATTGACTATTATTTTTATATTACTAATTATCAATACAGTTTGGTTTGTTGAAAATGATCAATGAGAACAAAAAAAAATAATTACAACCAGTCCACAATTGTAGAAATATTAAGATATTTTGAATTTTTTTTATAAATTAAATACATGCTTTAGGAGACTGCTTATTAAGAAATGTCAAATTTTTTGACACAGTAACTAACTTGTCTTTCTTCTTCTTTTTCTTCTTCTCATGTTCTCCACCAACTGGCTGAGGCTGTTGGCCTAATTCTTGCATTTTGCGGTTACGTTTATACTGGGCAGTTTCTTCAAGGAAGCTGCGTACTTTATCTTCATAATCTGAATCTTCTTTAGTCATTTCTAAGAAACGACGCACCTGTGGACAAAAAAATAGTGTATATCAGCATTATATCTCACTTTTAAACTTAATCTTTTATGGGGAATAATCTGTACTTACACTATGATAAATAACAATACAGATTACTAAAACTATAACTGTGTATTTTGATAAAGAAATACAAGCTACATTTAATCAATTCAATGAGTTTTGGCTTAAACATTGTGTTACACTCAGAGTGCATAATTGTGAAATTTTTTTGTACTGAATATAATATAAATACCTCTATTTAGTTATGATTACAAAGTAATCAAACATTTTTAGTTTTATGATTTTTATCAATAGTTTAGGATTAAATATTAGATGTGTTTCAATGCCTTGTAGTCTGTAATGAAATATCGACATAGAAACATCTAAGTAATAAGCATGAAAATATAAAGATTTTAACAATTGAGATAATTAAAAATGTAAAAAAAACTTATGTGGAAAATGTTTTTAAACAAAGTTACGATTAATCCTATGTTATTTTAAAACTATTTGTTTTCTGATTTTGACTAAATATATAGATGAAACATATTTTATACAAAATCCATTGACCATATATAAGTGTATATATGTCATCTGAATGAAAAAACACATGCAAGCAGACTAGAACATAAATTACACGAAGTATTTTAATTATTTTCACGGATCTAAATTAATTCAACAATAACCACAAAATACTACATAAATCCTACAAATGAAATTACAGATACAGTTTCTTTTAAAGAAAACAATTTTGTATGAAAATCTTTTAAATTATAATTAAATATAGTATTTCTTTGATATCCAGTTTCTTATCACATTAATATTTCAAATGAAATCAAACGTTACGGTTAGCTGTTTCTTAGCCATAAGAATCATTTATATTAAAAACCAAATCCATATCAGTGTATAAGGAGACCAATATTAATTCGGATTGTCCTTTTGAAAAGTTTTACCTTCATCTCGTACTCAATATCCGCATGTGATTTCGAGTTTGTATTGTTCTGTTCATCGGTGGATGGAGGCGGCGGTTGGTATCCATATGGGTGATTGAATTGAGAGTTATGAGTGCGTGATGCAGTTTCATTCTCGCCCAACATCGCCATTCTCTTGCTCAACGGCGATAAAGAGCGTTGTCGCTTGTTGTGGGAACGAGAACGCCGTTTTTTCTTTCGGTTAGGGCCCTCTGAATCTTAAGAAAACAAATGTCCTGATTATAATTATATATAGTACATTACACTATATACAGGGTGTAAGGGACGGTCGGACAAATACTGAAATTCTAAATACAGACTACTATTTCAAATCTCTGATCAGTGTTCTTTGTTCCAGGAAACAATTCTAAAATTTTGATATGTGATAACCACGCAATGTAACGTAAACTCGCGCTGTGTTCATTACCTAGCAATACGCATCCGCGTACGCACCTGAGCGTTGATTATTGTATTGCGCGTTACATTGCTGTTTGTTGAAATTATGTTTTTATTTTTAATTTTTTTGCATAGGATGGTTTTTTTTGCTTAGTATAAACAATTTTACTTAAAACAAATTTGAAAATTTCCAGAGAAAAATTCCAGTGCCTATCATTTCAGAATCATGGTCTGAAGCCACCATTTCAGTATTTACCCAACCGTCCCTTACACCTTATATATCATGTTAGATATATCACTGTCTTTAAAATATGAAGTAAGGAAAATTTATTGTTTACTTTATAAACAATAAATGATTATTTACCACTGGATTCTGAAGAAGAAGAAGAAGAATCCGATGATGAACTGGAACTCGATGAATCACTGGATGAAGAAGAAGAGCTACTTGATCTTTTCTTTTTTCCTTTACCTTTCTTCTTCTTTTTTTTCTTTTCCTTTTTCTCCGTTAAATTCAAAAGCTGTTTGAGTGTTTCCTTCATTTCAAATGACTTTGGGCCAGTCAGACCTGGTAACAATAACTCGCCAGGTTCTATCAAAGGTTTAGTTGTAGAGCTTTTACTCTTAAGGAAGTCTAAAGAATTCTGTGCTTCTTCATGAAAAGGTATAATAGCTAAGCAATCCTCGTAAGCTTTCTGTGCTTCAGCTATTTTATTTTCATCTTCATAACTACGTCCTAATGCCACTAGTGTCTCGCCCAAATATTTCCTTGCATTGGCATGATTTGGATTCAATTTCAAAGACGTTTCAAAATCTTCTATGGCCTTCTTAAATGTTCCACTGTTGGCATAAAGTGCGCCGCGAGCTACAAGACCTTCTACATTTCTTGGATCAATGCTAAGAGCTTTATTCAAACACTGGAATGCTTCTGAATGTCTCCCCGCTTTGAAATGTTCGATACCTTCAGCTACAGAACGAAAAGCCCATTTGCTTGCTTGAGATTGACGAAGTTCATCAGCATATTCTTGTGGTGGAAATCCTCCCCTAATGATAACACAAAAATACATTAAAGAAGTTACAATGGGAGTTAAAGAATGTTAATGAAAAAATGTTTGTATGTAATCACCTCAATGACAAAAAGTTAGTACAGTGCATATTGGAGATTCCCAGAAGTTCAGAAAGATATTGGACACAGTTGGGGTTATTGAACCCTGGACTCTTCTCCAGAATGGCTTCATAGCTCTCCCCTTTCATGTCCACAGTTTTCCTGTCAAGGAATTAAAGATTAAATTTTCATAAAATAAAGACTTGTCAATGTTTTCTCTCTCAGAGACATCCTCTGTAAGTCTTCAAGACTCAAAAATTTCCTCATTAAAGGTATTTATTATTTTAAATCCTTTGAAGGAATTTGTAATTGATTCACACATACTTAGATCTCACCTGTTCCTTTGGCTGTTCAAAAAATTTTATTTTACTGCATTTGCTTTTATTTCTTTCACACACAAAGAGAACGTCATAGTTTAGTATAGGTTCTGCGTTGATATATACGATTATATTACCAAAACATCTCAGCTACATTCACGACACCGGGTTGTATGTGTGACAAAGAATTCTTGGAACTGTTGAGATACCTAGAAAAAAACACCCTAAAATATTGAAGAAAATTGGAATCCTTGTACAAGGGTGGACACAGATAGCATGCCCAGGTGAAGTCACTCAGAAGACGCAGCATCTTGTAAGAATCATATCATCAAGGCCGATATCAAATAAATTAAATTGCAGGTAGCACTACTCCAATTAGTACAAAGTAACAATCCGAGTATCCAATAAATGTATGGTTTTACAACTCCAATCATTATGCTCACAGATATTGCTGGAATGTCAAATGTTAAATTTAATATATGAATGACAACATTGTGTCACATAGTTACATGAGAAATGACCCTATTGTGTACTGACCTTATTGTATTTATTTAATGTGTAAATGATTTCAAACTCAAGTAGGTATATCTTTCCTCATAAATCCCTTATACAACTATCTTGGTTGAACATCGTGACACTTCCGATAACAATTTCTTATAGTTGGCTCATTGATTCATTGGTTATTATTTTACCTTAATCATACCATGAAATCATTTTCACAAATAATTGGTGACAAGACGTGTACCAATCTGTACTGAAAAGTGATCATAAACCAGTAAGACACGGTACTATTAGTTTAAAATATCCAATTAATTTGTTTTTCCATCTAGACTTTTTTCGCACAAAATTTTCACAGAATATAATAGACATATAAGCAAAACCAACATATTGAATTTCTAAAGCATAAATAAACAAGTTTTAATAAAATAAAGAACAATGATAATACACAATCAATACATTGAAGTGCAATTATTAAAAATAACAATTGGGCCATGTTATAAGATTCCCAAAATAATTAAAGAATTTTACAAAACAAAGAACATGGACATTTTAAATAACACTGATTTGATGACAAGAAAAGTCTTGTAGTAAGATAAAGAATATCTGGACTTAACCCTATTGGAAATGAAGCAATACATGACTATAAGCTTGACAAATGTTCCCCAAAATCGATTTACAAAATAATTTGAACATGGCCCATTGTATCGTCATTATAAACAACTATGGTGTTCTAATATTTAAAGAATAAATAAATATGTACGTTGTATCAAAAGTCCTGGCCACTTTCAATTTTTTTGGAAAACGTAAAAACGTAAAAACCAAAAATGCATTATTACATTACCTTTTATATTATATTTAAAATAATAAATTAATTTTATGACCAACAAATTATCTTAAGTATAGACCTAAAAATTGGTGACAGCAGCACAGAATAGAGATAGAATTAATAATCCTCATGTGCAGTTCAGTCATTGGTATTCGACAAGTCCTCACATGAAAATTTCCTCTAAGACTGGTAGAATAAACGTGGCTGGCAGTTAATTCTATTCACGTTGCTGTCCTCATTTCTTGAAGCTCTTTACTTATTGTGACAATACTGACACATTTAATTAATGAAATATATGATTAACATTTTATAATGTGGATATCAGACTATGCAATTCTATCAAATGTAACACGTAAAACTCTGTTAAAATTAAGAAGAATAAAAAATGGAATGACTGATCACATTGAAATTTTAAGCTGATTTCAAATTCTAGTTTTTCATATACCATTAGTAAAAATTGAAAGTTGGAATTCATCTTATTTAGTACTATGCCATTTCAATTTAAGCAACCTAAGGTGATGATTTTACATTTTTTAGCATTATAGATTATAAAAACGTATCAGTGGCAAAATAGCACATAAAATATTTATGGATTTAAATAATTGATGGATTTGATTCAGTGCAATCAAGTATGACATACCAAATTGGTTGTGCTCAAAAAGCAAGTTATTGTATAGTAAATGTTTATTTACACATACATACTTTAATATACAATTATAATACACAACTTACATATAATTTAATATACAAAAATTAACTTTTATACAAATTCAAAATCTTTATTAAGCAAATGCTTGTAAAAAAGGGTATTTATACAATTTGTGAATATTTAGAGAACAAACATTCATGGATGTAACCACCTTGATTTCTTGCTGGTTTGTTTTTTTTTATGTTATAAATTTATATATGTTTGATTGTATAACATATTTAAAATTGAAAAGAACTACCTGCAATTTTCTTGCTTGTTCTTCTTGAGGAGAAAACTGTCTTCCAAACAAGTGGTGAGCTAGTAGTAAAATGTAAATTCTTAAAATATAGTGACAAATTTCAAATGTTGTTCATGACATGTGAATTTGATAATATGAAAAAAAAAAAGGATGTTCAATAAAAAAAGTCTAAACTGATTAATCTAATTTGAATAAATGTTCTATTCAGCTCATAACGAAGGTCTAAAAAATAATGCATTTTGAAATTAGCAAAAGTGCCATATATGGATAACAAAATTAAGGTGTGACACATAAGTAAGATAGAACATATAGCATTAACAAAAAAAATAAATTAAAAAAGTACTACAATCGAACAACTTGGAATAAATGCTTTACAATATAGAACATATTCCTTTACAGCTAGTTTGATTGTCAATTATTCCATTGTGTTATATATTTAATGATTTATCTATTATTATCTTTAGTCAACATTGATAAATTGCTATTAATGTTGACTAAAGTTACTTCTATTAAATAACGTCCAATTGATTTTATGCGGTGAAGACACAATAATAGAAAAACTGGATAGTTTAAAGTGTGAAGAAAAGCAATCTTTATACATATTTATTAATTGAAGAACGATAACCTACTTTTCTCAGTTCTGGCTATTTTACAGGTACATTGCCATATGGTGTTTATTTTTCTAGACTTAAGCTAACAAAAATTAGTGCTTTAAGTTCAATATTTCAAAAATGGATCCCTAAATTAAAAATAAGACTTTGTGCTTAGACTGCACGGCAGAAGTGAAAAATTCATTGGCAATCGCAATCAATTTATATATATATATATATATATATATATATATATATATATATATAGTGAATAATATTATGAATTATTATTATGGATCGTATTAGTAGAATAATTGAGAAACAAGTCAAAAATTAAAGCTAATATTTATTAAATTTTATATAAATCAAATTATTTATTTTCGTTGTCATAGTCTATAATGGATACAATGGGTTTGTGATGATTAAAATAAGAAATACTTTTGATTGAATTTTACTTATACATCTAGAAAAAACTCCATCAATTGTAGTTCCGTATTTTGTTGTACTTTCATTTTTGAAATTTGACATATTTAAATTACCTATTAGTACCACTCTTTATAGTAAAAAATAACAATAACTATGGTCTTTATAATTTTTTTTAAATATTTAAGCATGATAAATCACTAACTACACACACTAACCTCACAATGTAAGCCAAATAATTGATAAAATAATTATTATTTCGTACCAATAATAACTATTAAATTAATAAAGACAATTATTAAGTATGAATTGAATATACTAAATAAAGCAGCAAAACAGTGAAGAGCAGTTGACTGTTTTTCTTGATTGGGTACACTCGGCGGTCCAACCCGATTGAGCCTTTCATCTCAGAATGTGACAGAACAGCCTAACTTAATACCTACAAAAAAAATCTGTGCGGTGCGCCAAAAGAAGTTTTCACTTCAAAAAAGGTTTTTACAGATCCCCAATTTTTTTGAGAGCTATCCAAGGGTACCTCACACTAGGATAGAAGATAAAAAAAATTCATAGCCATATTGTGAAAAGGTGGTACCTTAAATTTTTTTTAAAGATTTTTTTAGCACTTTGTAAGCATGATTAATATTATATATGTATATCAATACAAAATCATAGCTTTCTTTAACTAAGATTCTGAGTTAGGTGGTGGACAGATGGATAGACAGACATGGCGAACCTATAAGGGTTCCTAGTTCACTACAGAATCCTAAAAAACTCATGGGTCAGAGAAGATCCAGTTGACGTAATTATCAAAGTTAAATTACAAAATTATTTGATTGCATTTGGCAATCAAAATAATCACAAATCCAGATAACCAAGATGTATAGAATCGAGTCTCTGATGTCGAGTCAAATGTTGTATAGTAAACTATTAGACTTCATAAATTATTTAAAAAAAAACTGCCTCACCAAGGCATACCAACCCAAATAATATTTATCTACAATTGGCCTAAATAATCTCTATTCATAGTGAACAACTTAATCTATAGGTGGAAAAGGCTAAAGGCGAAAACCACAAGATATAGATATAAATAATGCCTATGAAGTTTATCATGAAAAGGTCTTTTTTTCTATAATACAAACTCCTACCAAAGTGACCAGGAATTCTGATACAACCTAATAACACTCCATTTTATTTACCCCATACAAACACAATTATAGTAGTGCCTAAAATAAGCAAAAAAATTAAAAACATGAATTTTTTTGTTTCTTCTATTAAATTATATATACATACTTGTACACCAGCGGGAAGTCATCAGTGCTCAGCAGGCCAAGAGGTGGTTTGGGAGGAGGATCATCGGGCCCTCGGGTGACGCCTTTCATGCCGCACACCATTTTGTCAGTGTCAGGAATAACTTCAATCACTTCACAGCATACAGTGTCATTCATCAGGTAATTTCTTGAAACATTTTTCTTGTCAATAGCAGGTATAATATTGGCCACTGGTAAAAATGCCTGAAATTGTATTTTTTTTTTATTTCACACAGCTCATACTATAAACAAAAGAAAGATATAAAAAATGTATACAGCAAAAAAATAGTTAGTTAAAATTTCCATATTTTTGTAACATTCATTCTTGTTTTAAAAGATGAAAATAAAAAAGAAGAAATTCCATTTTATCAGCATGAATTTATTTTTTTGTATAAAAGGACTGTACTTCACCAACTTATTAAAAAAAAAAAATCCAGAGCACATTCTCACAGGTAAAAAAAAATACTTTTGCAATATAAAGAATTATCCATTTTTAATTAAATGGAAAATCATGAGATTAATTTTCTAAAAATGTTTTACCTTCATCTATACTGTAACAACAATGTAACACATTAAAAAGAAAATTTTTATTTTGATGCATATATATACAAATGTCAATCAATTAACCACCAAAAAAAGTTGCCACTCAGCAGAAATTATAGTAGTGATCACAGTGCCGGTTTTCCGTGACACCTAACGTATGCACAGTAACAGACATCAAGAGAAATCAAACCAGTTAATATACATACATCATCAGCAGTGTGCTTCAAATTCTCATGTGCAATAGTTAATTGCTGTTAAAGTTAAAAAGTAATACATGTTCAAAATATTGGTAATCTTAGAAATATTGGCATTTTTAGTTTTTAACTTTGACAGTTTAACCATTGTTAAAGTGTTATTTGAAATTATAAAATTATATGTGGCTTAATAAGGTGTAATCTTACATACTTATCAGAACTAAATGGACAATGAAGAAATCATAATCCTACTTTAGAATAAGCTTTTATATAATATTTGTTTGTACATATAATAAATGCTAATGACTTTTTGAAAGAGAAGACAGATCTTGAATTTTTAATAGGTGGTGGTGAGTTGTTTCATCATTTCATGGCAGCATAGTGGCAACTACCGTGAAATAACTAAAATGTCGACATATCAAACGAATGGCTAACCGAATATGGTGATCAAAGAAACATAATCTCTTTTAATTTTACTTAATCTGTATAAAATGCAATACACGTTATAAAGATTAACTAGAAACCGCAGGCAGCTAAATGGACGGACATGGCAAAACTGTAAGCATTCCTTGTAGACCATGGAACCCTAAACATTTACTATAAACATTTATAAAATAAGATTTATGAAAGGGAGGAACCTCCCTCCCATAAATGTCACCAGCATTTGTAGTTTCTCTTATGAATGTCACCTCCATATTAAGGTTATTGTAATGAGATACTATTCCCATATATATTACATTATTTACTATTTTAGATAGATAACCATTTGTCTGTTTTTGAATTATGTAAAGCCACTGAACCGGAATGTAGATTTAAACATAGAGTAGGGATATAAAAATTCCTTCAGTGAAACAAAGATAGGTCAGAAGGCTAAGACATTCACAATAAATTTAGGAGAAATCCAGGTGCTTTGGTAAAGTTGTTTGATTTATTAATTCTAGGCAAAGTGAGCAACATATACCATTTATTAGCATACACTTGTAATTTTATCAATGCATTTTCCATATGAATTAACATGTCCGAAATGCAGTTTTTGTGTAGGTGTAGTGGTGTTTCAAAGAAAATTATACATTTTCTTATTATATTAATTTCATGTATATTTGCAAGGTTATTACTTTTTTATAAATTTCTATTTGATTTAGATAATTTGTTACATGTCAGATACACATAATGGAAATATTGAAATGAGCGCAAATGGAGGAAACAAAGTGAACATAGCCTTGCTTACTGTTATGAATAGTAGTGGCTCACAACAAGCACGTTTGGCTAATCCGTAATAGAGTACTGATCCTTAGGCTTATATACAATTGTGAATTCTGGTTATGGCACACGAAATATAAAATGGACCAATGCAGTGGAGATGCTATCCCTATGGTAGTAAGTATGTTTGCTGTTTGAAAGATAGATGTAGGAATGCGATATTGGAGAATGGTGTTGGTTTGAAATATACAATGCCAGTAAGAAAAGGATTGTTGCAATGGTTTGGCCATCTAGAAAAAACAAATGAAAGTAAAAAATAAATTAATAGACTAAATTTGTGTTATGGTAGTCACCCCAGAAAATGTTATTCAGACCAGATTGATGGTATATTTATGAAAGATCAAATTTTAAGTACATAAAATTAATGAAATGAGTGATGAATGTCCACTGATCATATTTACATTGCATATCGCTCTTGCTTCACTAAGCAAGAGATATATAAAGATTGTACTATGTGGATCTGTGGTCTCTGAGAAATAGCTGTGAGTTTATATTCACAGTAATAATAATAATATTAGATATTCTCCTATTATTTTAGGTATCTCTTTTTTATGCTGATAAAGTGGAATTTCTGATGATTTCACAATATTATGCAAACATCTTACTTTCACATTAATGTCTGCAACATATCTGGGATTTGGCCCTGCAGTACACAAAACCTTGAGCATCATCCCTGATGCGGTCCTATTGATAACAGCACCAATGATTAGTTCTCCAGTCTTCACATTCTGCAAAAAGATATATTTAATTAAGGATTTTTAATAGTACTCTAAAATAAAATAAAATAGTACTCTAAAGAAACTGATGAATTGAAAATGTAACAACTTACATCAAAGAAATGTCTGAGTCGAGCCACTTTGTCGACATTTAAAAATGTTTCGAATGGTGGCATTAAGGCATACAAATCTGCAACAGTAAATATTATATTAAATATAAAGTTCTTATTGTAGATTAGAAAAAATATCTAGTATTTAAACTTACTGTCCTCTGGAGTACTAGCATCTGCACCTAACGTTGATGACGATGGCGTTTCTTCTAATAATGAAGAGTCGAAAAGTACATTTGCTTCTTTAGCAATAAACTGATGTAATTTCAATCTTTTTCCTCGGTCTTGGAATGTTAAATGCTTATGTCTTGATTGATATATAGCAAAGTCCAGAGGACCAACGCCGATTTTGGTAAGATCATCCTCGCCCCTTTCAGCCTCCCACGTCTTTTGAAGTTGTTGTCCATGATAATTCATGGATTGCGCCACTAAAGACGCATCCAGAGTCGTTTCCATACTGTTAAATAAAAAATACGATTATAAATATCGATCGTTGAATATTTTTGAGTACGCTCGATGGTGTGCATTTAAATTTTGCGATTTCACCCACGATGCTGACGCCATTTTGTTAAGGCACAAGCGATTTTTTGAATCTTATGTTAGAACAATCTTTGAAAATCGACTTACCTGTCAATTAAGAAAATGAATCACATTTAAAACGAATGTGATAAATCATTAGATACGTTTATTTACTAATGAAATCTATAAAACTGTAATTACACCCCTTCAGCAGCTTCCGAATTCGCCACAAACTACGTAACTCTATGACGCACACCATAGATGAATGTGAACAAATGTGAATCACAGAACAATATTAAACTAACGTTGTGAATATAAAGGAACACTATGGTAGGGCTGAATAGAGCCGACTTATTTTATACCATTGGGTTTTAAAAACTATAAAATCAAATTTTACTATACGAATCAAAAATCCTGTTGAAAACAGTTTGTAACCAAGTGTGTGTTGAGCTATGCGTAAAGTAGGGTTCCGTATTTGTCCGTCATAATATGCGGACTTACAAGAGGCCTTTTCGTTGACGCGACTGGAATCTATTAATCGAGTTCACAATTTAACGGCTACTAGCGTATAAAAAAGAACTCACGTAAGACGGGTGTTAAGAACGTCATAATTTAATAATTCCATAATTTTACATGGTTCATAAACTTACATTTATTATCTGTTTTACCCAACAAAAAACGTAATTTAAATAATTTTCAATGGAATTTGCAATATATGTTGTTTTTTTACTTATCTAAGTACATTTTATAAGTTGGTCAATTATAAGTCGTTAACTTGTAAATTCTATTTAGCTGTGATTGTCTTCCGTAATATAATAATTTCTTTACTGCTGTCATGAATTTTTCAAATATTTACTTACAAGGGTAGGGAAAAACATTTGACACTAATAAAAATCAGCAATTTCAAGCTTAATATTTCGCAAACGGACCCATAAATCGAAAAATGGTTTCTAAATGGCAATGTTTTTGAATGACCTATCTAGCGATATCTCACACCATGGGATAAAATAAGAAAAAAGTTCATCCCAACTTTATGTGTGGGGGAGGGACCTTAAAAAAATTTTTTTTCACCGTTTGGTCTGCATTATAATATGTATAACTATGCCAAATTACAGCTACACAGTACTAAAAGTTTTTGAGCCAATTTACGGACACTGGATAGACAGACAAACGCCATGGAATGGAACGAACGGCCATAGCAAAACTGTAAGGGCTCCTAGTTGACTACGAGACCCTACAAAACTAAACATGTAATGATATGCAAAATAGAACAATGAAAAAATAGAAAAAGATGCAAAATAGAGTAATTGACAATGATAAGAAACAATAATATTCTGTATTAAAGAGAAATATCAGTTTGTGTGGCTTAACTTAAGCATATTACATTTATAAACTGTAATTTGAGGCCTAATATCTTCGTCCTGTGTAAACCAATTTTTAAATTTCGTTCTATTTCAATAATGTTTTATATAGACTATTTTTTTTAATAGGATACAAACAAGTTTCTTATTTTCTAATCATTAGTTAAGCAAATATTTGCGTATAAGGGTAAATCTTAGAGCAATTTTTTTGTAATGTAACAATGTAATAAAATCTAATTCATTTATTCATAACATTTCTCTGTCAAGTCAATCGTTAACTGTTATATCGGTTTAATGGTTTATTTAGATGTTACCCATAAATCTAAACAATGATTCAACATATTAAAAGATGATGTGTCTTGTGGACACTCGGTCGGAAAGAACTTTCTTTTGCTTTTTGACAAATATAAACTATATTACAAAAAAAACAGGTTTGAATAGGAAAAATAAAAATTACAAAATTAATTTTTTTTATAAATTCTAAAATTATTTATTTATTTATATTTACTTATAATTCCATTAATTTGCAATGATTTATGATTATTTCAATATTATAAAAAAATAATATGATTATATATAGAGGGCACTACTATAAAAATGATGTTATTTTTGTATAACTGAACATTTAAACAGTAGATGGCGTTTTCCCAAAATTTATTAAAATAAATTTTATTGTATTTCTAATAATTTTAATAATAAACAAAAGGTAGTATAATTATATGCATAAAAACATAAAACATTCAAACATTATTTAATAATAGTAGTAGTAATAATAATTTACATCATCGTTTTCATTACAAAATTATTATTTACATTATAATGTAGACACACTCATTTAATCACACTCATCAGATGACAACCCATCGACAAGAAATGCTTTGCAGAAAATGCGTCCTCTAATGACTTTTGCCGGGAAAAGCAGATAACGGATGAAATGGATAGATCGCATCAACCTAAAACTTCTTCGTTGCTACTACGTAGTCACAAATTGTGAAACCAATCTCACCGCCTATAGGCTTCAGTTGCATAGAATATTTATGGAAGTTTTTCCTGAACTATATCACACATCGGAACAAAGACTGGCAGACCAAATCAGAGTAATACACCGAAATAATAGAATATGAGTAACAGAAAGAGAAAGAATTAAATAATCAGTTTCACCCTAACCACAGTTGACACCCAAAACTATGAATTAAACACAAGTATTAGTACAAATACCGACACCTATTCCATGAACCATCGAAACACAATACAAAGCTCACAACAGTTTATAACATAAACAATGAACACAACATCATACGACATTTTACAAGACAATACCCAAATGTCTCAAGAAAGTAACGTAACACAAAAAAAGGATACAGACCGGAAATAAGACTTAGATTACAAAAAAAAGTAGAAAATGTATTCAATGAACAACTTGTCGAATTCTTCGGAACGGATACAACACTAAGACTAGCCATTCTCAGATTACAAACAACAAGAACTTTAATGAAAACTGTAAATACAATCAACGAGGTAATAATTAAATATCTACAACATAAAAATTCCATTTCACTGGAAGATTTACAGAAACAATATTTTGCGTAACTAAATCAGGTACCACAATTCATTAAGGAAAATAATGTTAATAAACGCAAGCACATCAAACATTAATAACTATATATTATACTCTAACAACAGTAATACATAACCAAAAGTTAAATTAAAGCACAATGGGAAACACGACTAGAAAAAAAAAATCGTGCGTGTACTTATGTAAGGGCGTGAGAAGTTATACTTCTTTGGCATCATTAAAAAATAGTTCTTAATTGAATGCAAATAATTAATTACAATAAAATAATAAAAGGACTGGAAAAGAATAGTCAACACAGTCAATAAAGTTCAGATAAAATTTTATAAATTATAAAAATGAATATTTATTTTCTTACATTAAGTGAAACATTAATTCTCTCATTATTTAAAATTTGAATTTGAATTCGAAGCGGGCAGCTTCAACCTGTTAATTTTGTGTTACACTGATGCGCGCGCGTCTTAAAATTTCACTCTCATAATTTTTTCATAACGCGTCAAAAGAAGTACAACTTCAAAAATACATACACTACGGAAGGAAACAGGACAATATACTCAACGTTAAACAATATACAATTAAACCCAAAATACAAAAGCAGCAACGAAATATTGGATGAACTAGATAACAAGAAGCAGAAATTACAAGCACAGTTCAAACGACTTCGTCGTTACAAAATTAGCAATAATAGACCAAGGTAAGGTTATAATGTATTAATTAACTCATTACTATTTTATTTCATTTCCGATTATTATTTTCTTTCTTCCTTTTTTTTTAACTCTTTTTTATCTTGTACTTATACAACATGTTTCTATTCTTTATATTAATTCTACTTTAAATCTCATATAACTAGTTCCTTGTTCTTATTTATATCTATATCTTATTATATATCTTCTTTATCAATTTATTATTGTCATTTCTTAATGCTACTTTCTTACTACCATCTTAGGAGTACACATTTCTATTATATTTTTTCAAATCACAATTCTATTTATTGCTCTCTAATATACTTTTGTTACATCTCCACATTATGTTTCTACTTCATTTCATTTCACATGCATTTTCATTTAATCTACCGCAACGTTCAGCCACCATGTCGTAGACTTTCAAAAACTTTTAATCTTTTTGTTCTACCTTTTATAAAGTAAGGGAAGGGCTGCCGCGCAACTCAGATGTCCATCTCCGTTTCCAGTGCCGCACGCTCCCAAAGGAACATATCGTATTCCTCGAGAACGTGCAGCACATCCTGGATTTTGGCGGGGTCACAGGCGCTGTGGGGTGAGTCCCGCAGCTTTGGGTACCTGTGTATGTACTGCGCGAACCCATCGTGACCCGTTAAGGGTCTGTGTCAATTGGGACGTTATTTCGATCTTCCTGAGGACCTATACGCTTGCTCTACACGGGGAAAGAAGCATTTGGTGATTTCACCCGTGCTTCCCTCGGCGTATCGTTGTTGCCAAATCAACGCCGACACAACGCCAATTATGCAGTTTTCGGCTTTTATCACGGTAGCTGTGACGTTTTCCTCGATGAGGGTTTGATCCTCCTCGACGTCCACACCACTGCCTAGGATTATGATGGCGGCCTTGACGGGTCCCCCTTCGCGGAGTCGCCTTTTGGACGACTAGGCATCCTGGGTACTGCCGCAGCTCGCCGATATTCCCAACATAGGGTTCCTGGACCAAGGCTACTGTAATTTTTCGCCTGTCAGCTTCAACGAGCAGCTCAGATGTAGCAAGTTTACTTCACTGCAAGTTGGAATGAATAAACGGCAGGGATATATTGTCAGTGTTACCCTCCGCAGACAATCCACCGGCCATTTGGGCTCGGCTAAAAGAGTCTAGGGAGCCGGTGGCTAATAATATGCCACTTTAGACTAAGTTATTTCCTCCCGCTTATGACTAACATTGCACTCCGAGCTGAACGCTCCATGTGCAGTGTCCGTACAGCAGTGTCAGTACGTACTGCAGTAAAGCCGGCTGGCTTTGATGTAATTGATGCATTTCGGGGGCTCTCCCGCGCTCCGGGACTGGCACTTAGCAGCAACGTGGTCTCCCCCGCAGTGAGCACACTTGTACGTCTTTGCAGTATCGCTTGCTGTGTCTGAAGCCCAAGCAGCGAGAGCACTGCACGAGGGAAGACTAGTCTTAAACCGGGCGCCGTTGGAGCCCCACGAGTACATAGCCGGCCTTTATTAGTCTTTTGCATAGCTCGGCAGCGACCTCTAGTACCGGGTGGCACTAAAGGTCATTTCGTGCGCGTCTTCGGTAAAACACCTTTGCCCTCTCCTTTTCCCAATCGAGACCGTCGGCGACGTGCCTGTTTTGGGTCCTCAACGATCTAACAATGTCCTCGTCCGTATTCGCCTTAAGGACGTCCCGGATCACCATTGTCGGCAATTTCCTCTCCAGTTTCGAGACTTTCAAATCTGTCCTGCGCATCTTGAGCCGATCCTCAATCTTCTTCGCGTCTTCGACTGAAGGGCAGCTTATCATAACTTTTTGGTTCCTGGCCTTCCTAAGTCGGTCCACGACCACACTCATCTTCCTCGCGTACACCACATCGCGCAGTTTGGCTACCACCTGTTCCGCGGTGTGGTTTCCGTTCCTGACCAGATTTACGACCCAGAAGTCCTTGGAATGGCGGCTGCCAAAGGCTTCGGCCTTGCTGCCGCCTCGGCGTAGTTAAGTGCGCGCGGAGCGGCTTTTTGCCTCAACCGGTATTTCAATTGCCTCCAGTTTCTCTGGGACGTCGAAGTGTCCCAGCAAATTCCTTGTCGAGGAGACCTCGACCGCCATTTTGTCAAACTTATTTTTCAAATTGAGTATCCTGTTCAGATTTCCCTGAGATACTCTGACGATTCTTGCCTCTGTGGCTTCAATTTTCTTCGCCCTTCTCGCCGGCGGCACTACGTTGGTCGCGGCTCGGAAGTTGAACACCGAAGATAGCGTTTGGAGGGCTTAATCAATAGCCGGAAACTTACATTGTATAATCGGGAGAATCAGCTGTCAAGTTTCAGTGGGCCAGGAGGCGAATCAAATATTGATCTGATGCTGACGACGTGCCACGACGACAATTGATGATTGGAATGTTCACAAGACGATTAGTAACAGTGATCATCGACTCATTAACAGTTCACCCTTAATGGGAGGACGTAGCACCTCGGCATTGAGCGTACCGACAGGGGTACCCGTGAGGTACCGCTTCGAGGACGCCATTAGAACGCGGGCCGGTAAGATTTCAAGCCAGTATCGGTCGTGGCGGGTGTATTTGTGGAAGTTATTACCCGGTCGGCGTAGGAGTTTTTGAGTTTTACGAAAGATAGGAAGTATGAAAGCTATAAATGGTGGAATCTAGAATTGGATCAATATTGGAAGTTCTGTGGGAGAAAGAGACGAATCTGGCAGGCTCGGAGAGTGGAAGGGGACATAAAAGAGATGCATGCGAAAGCTGCATACCAGAGTGCCAGACGAACGTATGGGAAGAATATTATGGATGCACAGACCGCCCACTTTTGTAGTATCGCAGAAATGGGCAACGAAGATCCCTGGGGGCTGGCATATCGATCTGCCTCTGGATGCAAGTGTGCTCCGCGCAATGTTTTGAACGGTATCGAGTTGGGGGGGTTTACTGACAGTGTTAATGGGGTTATGAGAGGGATGCCTAAGGCCTTGTGCGCTGACGAGAATCCCAGTAAGGATACGGATTATCACCGTTTTGTTAACTTTTGTTCGTGTGGCGGCAGCTTTTGTGCCTTCGTAGGCATAGTCAGGCGCTTGCCGTATACAGCTCCGAGATTAGACGGGCTTAGTTCGAGAATTGTTAAACGTATGTGGTAGGCGGTTCCGTGTGAAATTGCAGTGTTATATAAAAGGTGTATGATCGAGGGGGTTTTTCCAAATGTATGGAAGAGAGAAAGATTGGTTGTTAATCCGTAAAGTAACAATAAGCCGTTGGCTGATCCGGGGGGTCTATCGGCCGATCACTTTACTTCCAATACTGGGTAAAATTTTAGAAAGGGCCCTCCTCAAGCGCGCAACGGATATCACAAATAGCATAAGTCAATGCCAGCACGGATTTAGTATTGGGAGATAAACGGACAATGCTTTGGAGGACCATACTGGGGGTTGCGAGAGACTTAGCGTCTGAATATGTGCAAGCAATATTTCTTGACATATATGGAGTTTTTGACAATGTGTAGTAGCCCATGCTGCTGGAGAAAGCCAAGCGGAAGGGCTGCCCACCTAATCTTTAAAAGATGCTCGTGGACTATTTTATTGACCGGAGAGTAGGGTTACGCTTAGGGAATAGAGTGAGCTGTAAGAAGTCTACTATGGGCTTTCGGATCCACGTTATAGAATGTATTCTTGGATGATCTGCTGCGGCTGCCATTCCCAGCTGAAGTCCAGGTAGTGGCACACGCGGACGATATCACGGTCCTGGTGGAGGCGCAAACCCGGGCTGAAATCGAGGGGTGGCCTCTAGCGGCTTTGCAACTGATTCGGGATTAGGGCGGGCGTAACCGGCTAAAATTTTCTTCGGCTAAGACATGCACTATGACTGTGAGGGGGAGGCTGCAGAGACCGTCTACGATGAGGATGGGAGGCGAATCCGTTCGGTCCATGTCGAGTGCCACTGTGATGGGAGTAGTGATAGATGAGCGGCTCTCTCACGCAGCACGCCATCACGATTGGAGTAAGAGCTTCTCAAAGCTTTGGCAGGTTGTCCAGGGTTTTGGCGACTTCCTGGGAACTCCGTTACCCTGCTCACCGACTGATCATCCAAAGGATTTATGTAGCGACAGTAACGAATGCAGCCGAGTGCTGGCATGAACGTGCATCTATGCACGTCGTGCGCAGCGCCCTTCTTAGGACACAAAGGCCGCCGTTGATACTGTTGACAAAAGCATACAGGCAATGAAATGCCTTAGAAAAATTTTCAGAAAACACCAATTGCGTCCAGTGACTTCTCCCATACATCATAAATCTTCTCAATTAGCTCAATACCGGCTTTGGTTGTTGAGCAACCCATTGTAAATACAAACTGTTCAACGTTCATCAAATTATTGTTATAAAAATACCGCGATAGTTGATTCACGATCAATTTTTCAAAAATTTTACTAAGTGTCGGTAGTATTAATGTCGGTATAAAGTTCGAAGGGTCGGATATACTACCGGATTTAAATATTGGAATTATTTTACTTTACTTTATTAAATCTGGAAATACACCACTATCAAAATAAGCTATAAAAATCAATACTAAATACGGAGCAATGCAGTCTATTAGTGAATTAATTATTTTTATCGAGAGGCCATCAAGATCAGCAGTCTTTTTCATTTTTATAGATTTTAAGGCTTTAAGAATATCATTATAATTGACATGTGCAAATTCAAACGCAACGCCACTATCATCGGCGTTACGCTTCAATAGATATTCAGCGAGAGTGGGCGATGACTTTAAAACTTGTGTAGTTATAACTGGAATATTCGTAAAACATTTTTCAACATTAAAAGCTACGTTTATATCTTTTTTAAAATTTTATCGGTTATTTTTATTCGAAATTCTGAATGATGTGGCGTTTTCCAATGAGGAAGAATTGTATCTATCTAGTGATGGGATTATATACGTTAATATTTCATAATGACTTGCGAATTTAATATATTTTCATGTAATGTAAAAAATTAATGTGAAGTCTCTTTTACTGCATTATTATTTATTAAAAGTCAAAATATGAAAATGGGACGGCTCGACCGATGAAATACAAAAGTCTCACAGAATATAGATGTCAAATAACAGCTTCCGCTGTTGCTTTTCCTTCAGTTAGTGAAATCTCCTTTATTACCCCTTCTCCCCTCCGTCACCTCACTTGCTTTTCCATCACCATACTTCTTTATTCGTCATTCCACTTCCCCCTCCCTCAGTGCACTCCTCCCTCCATCAAATATTCTATTCCTACCCGAGAGAAACCGGCAATGCAAATCCTCTGAGATTACGAGTATACATAGACGGTGGTGACCATCTACTCATCTACTCTCTAATGGCTTGCCTTCTCGTTTGTCCCTCAACTATGCTATAAAAAAATAATTTTTCACGTAGAATTATTTTATAAAATTCACTTAAACGAGTTACGAATCAAAATTTCTAAATCAATTCCCCGGTAACCTTAAAGCTATTGGGGCAATGAAATCATAACAAAAATAAAGAAAAGCGAATGTGGCATCATTATTGTCGTATATATCCAACTTTGCTTTATGAGTATTTAAAAAAATCGATAATTTGTATTGAAGAAAATAGGTTTTTTTTGTCATGATGTTTCTGGGATAAAATCTAAAGTTAATTTATGCATTAGTAAAACCATTTAATTCATTACAACTATACATGTTTTTTCTTTTGTTCTTTAATTACATAAAAATAAAGTATATGTAAAAAAACTAAAAAATAGATGGTTACCACCGCTCATGTGACGCTCGCCCGCAGCTCGCTCACGTAATCCCAGAAGAATCATCAGTTGGTTGTCAGTCTTTAGGATAGGAATAGGATATCTGATGGAAGAGGAACTGGGGCGATGAATGCGAGAATAAAGTCATAAAAAGGCAAGTGTGGTGATGGAGGGGAGAGCCTGGATGATGGTGAGAAGAGTGGGGCGTTGGAGAAAGGAGGGGCCACCGCAACTTTCACTCACTGGATGAAAAGTAACAAGCTCATATCTGTAATTTGCGAGACTGCGGTATTTCATCGATTGAGCCAATAGATTTTTGTATTGTAGCCAAGTTGATAACAGGATGGCTCTACCACAGACTATTTAAAAAAAATACTGATATTGATTTTTACTAAATACCAATATAGAAAAAGAGATGAAATTAATTCTTTACATTATACGAACTTAAAATAAATCCACAAGTCACTTTGATATTGTAACGTATTTAATCTCATCACTAGATAGATGCAATTCTTTACTTTACTCTGAAAACCAATGTAGGAAAAATCTGACCGTTTATGACATCATATTTTTATTATTATTTTTATATATATGATTCTATAAAGTTTTCTTAGTACTTACAGAACCCTTGTCGGAAATATCCGACCGCTTCGTACATCACAGATGATTTGATCATTCAACAACTGTGGTTCTCTTAATGTTCCTTATCGAGAAAACTAAAAAAAAAGCGTATAAAAAGTTTATAAAAAATTAGGAGTTTCTTAAAATGTACCAGAATATTTTATTTTCTCTGTAATATCTAATTTAAATATATTTTTGGAGTATTTATATTGATATTTGCGATATTCTTGTTCTTTAATTTTAAGTGTCGTTAAATTATTCGTAGTTATATAATATTTATAAGTTTGTTGTTCTGTGTTTTCTCATTATGTTATTAATTTTTATATTAGGTACTGATTAGAAAACGTAGAAGGGCGTCATGTAACGCACGGCAGATGAGAAACATGGAAATTGACGGTTATTGCAAAAAATTATAATAAAAGAAGACTAATAAATAAATATTGAATAAAATAAATAAAAATATGAAGTTCTGTTATTAAACACATTCTTCTATTATTCTTATCGGAATAATGTAATACAGAATATAATGCAAGACATACAAAGAATAAACGTAATATATGGTTAAATGTGCCTCGCGTACACAATGCCGTTTGCTTATACTCGCCGTTGAAGCACGCCGATAGATCACATCAAAATACTACTATAGTAATACTCACTGTAAACAAGCATATTGATAAAATTACGCAATATTTTATCAAAACTTAAGTAATTCTGTCATATGGTTAATTGCAGTTTTACTAATAGTGGTAACGTAATATGACATCTACCGCCCAAAAAAACAGCTCTCGGTGGCAAATGTCGATTAAAACAAAATTTGTATGTCATATACCACTTATGGTTATTTCGAAAATTCTTAATTTTGAATTTTCTTATACGAGAAAAGTTTCGTATAAAGCAAATTCTTATGAGAATTTATAGGTTAAGCCAATAATTTCATCTTTACGTGAGAACAGGTTGGTGTATGAAATACACCAGGATGAAGGAGAGATATCTATTTTAAATGGTGAGAACGATAGGAAATATCATCAAAAGGTACCGGATAACATGATCGCGGCATAGGTGTCGCCTGCATTACGGTTTGCAAACGGTTATTTTTTCGACAATGAAATAAAAATCGATAATATTTATTTTATTATTTTATATCGTTAGTTTTATTCATATAAAATCAATGATTGCTCCAAGAGCAATTCACGTATTCTAAATGCAGACTTGGCTACTAAAAGGTTAAAGCCGCTACTGTTTGTCGAAGTATAATCAGTCGATACTGTCTTTAAGTTGTTTGCCTCGACAATTAGTCGTGGCCACATTTCTAAAATAATGAATTTTGCTTTTCCTTTAATCGTGTATTTGTCTAATGTCGAACATATACCAAAGTTTAAACAAATATATTAGAATCTAAAATGAGACGAGTCGGATACGATAGCTCACTCTACGTCCAACCAGGGTTGCCCTTAGAGAAAAGGTAAAACACCGCAATGGAGGACTTCCATCCACTGAGTTGCATACCGTCTACGAACTTCTCATTAGTCTTTTTACCCATAAAATTTTACAAAAAACTAAAACCAGTTTGTTTTATTTCCATTTATCTAAATGTGTTTTGCGATATCTTATTTAGTTATGAGTTAACATATACATACACATGCAAACACATATACAGGCGTCCCTCTGAAAAGACTTTAAAACGTTGATATCTGCTAAAATTACGATTTTTAAAATATGAGTGATAGTAATAGGTAGCTTCTACAATTTTGTGACAATTTTCTTACCGAGAAATTAAAAAGTTCAATGGTACAACCATTATTAACGAAATAAAATTATACAAATAAACATATATTACAAAATTAGGATTTTTAGTTAAAAATTACACAAAAAAAATAATATATAAAATGTACATTATTTATGTAAGAGTTTTCAAATACATAAAAAGAACTACAAACCGGTTGTATTGCTAAAAATTAGCGAAATTGTACATATTTTAGTTTTGTTTGCTGATGCGGAACCATGGACGGCGGAATCGGACATCAACTTTAAATAGTTGATTTATTTTTAACTACTAATTTGAAATTCTACAGCCACTTTATCTTATGTCGTATACATAAAAAGACGTCTTTTCTATGTTATCATCCAATCATACCCTAATATTCCAACCTGCATACTTTGCACACATAGAACTATAGATAAATACATCAACAAGCTCGTCAAAGAATTCGTAGAATTATAATGTCTTGTGTAGATTTGATGTACATACATATATAGGCACATCTTGCATGCTTCAAAGCGGCCACAAAGCGTCATTGGGAAGGTCTCACTTCAATAGAGAAGCCGAATACAAAAGAAGAAAAGAGGGCTAGGTAATGGCGGGCACAATGGAAATACTGTTTGGACTAGAAGCGGTCCTCCCTCCGCACAATGGTGGCCCGCGAAACTTATTTTATACCTCAAAACTTATTTATTTTGTATACCTACATCGACTCGCGGAGATATGGAGGAGGCATCTATCTGTAGATATAGAAGTTTTCGTTCATCTTTCGATACATCTACAAGTTTTAAAGTTCAATATCGATATAGCTTTAAGCTCTATAATAAACATTTACAATTTGAGTTCTTTTGAAATCTCCATTTTCATCCGTTTGTCACTGTCTACTATTTCTTATTAATATCTACTATTATACTCACACAGATATCTATAAGTTTATTCTGAATCATAAATTATGGATCTATGTAGTCCCAACTTAGTATTAACAGACGAGCCGACAAACAAGTACATATGATAATAAATTAAATAAAAGATTTTTTTGTTGTATATGAATATCTAACAGTTATTTCGGTTTATTCAATTTGGGACCGTCACTGGAAATTGGGAATGGTACTGAAGTCAAAATTGATTGAGGGACATCACGATCAACAGTGAGCGGAATCGTAATCGGGAGCAGTAACAGAAACGGTATTGAAAACTAGACCCAAATTAAGATTGAAAGCAAGATACATTGATATAAAAAGATGTAGGAATTCATTCTATGTCGAAGCGGGCGAAGCCGCGGTTGCGTCTGAATGAAAATTAGTTGTTTCTAAATGAAAAACTGTTTCTTTGAAACTCATTTATTTTTACAAGGCATTGGTAAGATTATTTTTCAGAGTGATCATGAAAATAAACTGATAATTCTGATTAGCCTATAGCATTAGACTACATGTCTATTACTATTTACACTAATGGTTAGACTTGCTTGTAATTGGTTACAAAGGCACTATTCGATTAATATGTATATTTTTGAAATGTGTTATTTGAGCCCTTTCATCTAACACCCAACCCGATATCATTAATTTTTGTTTATTTCACGACTTTACGTACTCTATAGAGCGCCATATTTAATTTAATTTAACGTTACATAGCTTATGACTAGCGGACGATGAAAACGCTTCCAATGATGCTTTATTTATCAAATTATGATAAGTAGTTTAGAAGTTATGAGAGAACAGCCGAGACTACATATATACCCACATACCAGCAAAAATGACAACCCTCCTTTTTTCTTTGACGTAGTCTTATAAATAAAATAAAGACAAAGTTTACGGTCGGTTTCCATACAGAAACGTGTTTATTTCGACGTTTTTTGCTCAATCTCAACGGGAATACATACATAAAACGAAATCGTAAATAATAAAATTAACAAAAAACCGGCCAAGTGCGAGTCGGACTCGTGCTAATTTGTTCCTGTGCCTACTATTTTATAATTCTTTAAAGGGTCAATACCTATTATTTTTCTACGTTTTAAAGGTTTAGTTGGTGTCTGGGACTTATAAAAAGCTTAATTTAATTTTTCGAATGTAGAAGGCTTATAGAATGCAAATAAAGTTGAAGTTTGCATATTTAATAATATTACAAAATTCAGTGGTGGGACAATCCACCGATAAATATCTGAGTCACATAATGAACTTAAACAAAAGTTAGGGAACATGGTTATAACTGAAAAAAAATCCCTGACTGACAACACACGTAGCGTCTCCTAAAGCATCCTCTTTACTTTTTTAAGTGTTGGTCGCGGGTTGTATATATTCATATAGAAACAGAAGAAAATTGGAAGATTAACGTATTCATCAGATTACTGTGGAGATAAGAAGTAAAGGAAGGACCGCGTGTATCGCTAATCGTAAAATAAAAACAAACAAAGTGCTACTTAACTAAGTTCACCAAGAGTACTTTACGAAATAGCATCTCAAATTAGCCCAAGCTGAATCTTTAGCAATTTACGCATTTAGAAGTTAGCTATTTTAAATAATGATTTCATTTTTTTCGAAAATCAATATATTAAATTTATATTTATCTTTTCTGTAGTTAACAGGTATACCGTATGGAATCGATCATGCGTCTTTCTGCAAATATTCATAATCTCTTTCTATTTTAGAACAATTTAGACAAAGAAACCATAGTCATCGAAGTAGCTGTTTCTGAGAAAAATAGCTCAGAACGTAAACGTGTAAAAGTACGAAGTACAACCCAAGCGCTTAGTAACACGATGTGCGCGTTCAAACCAGCCCACTTCTTCATTTGAGGCTAACACGTGGTAGGCGCCGGCAGACAGTGTCTAGAAAATCGACAGCGATCCGCAAATTCATGTGTGGTTAACGACTGGATGCGCGGCTTTAAAGGTTTAGGGTTTAGGTCTTTTTTTTAAAGTAATATATAAATATAAATTCACGTCTATTTCACAGAAGGATAAGAAGAAACTATAGATTTCCACATGGTACGATCTTTGCATATCTCTCTTGCCTCACTGACATCAATCTTTTCATGCATGCTTGTCGGTTTCGGGTGATTTTTAAAATGCTACCAATATGGTCTGCATAGGATTTTCTAGAACGACTCTTGCTGACGTTTTCATCACACACATTCGCTCCATAGATTTGTTTTTCCAGTCTACTTTTGTTCATCCATTCCAGATGGCCAAACTACCGCAACATACCTCTTTCTATTACAGTCACTACATCTTCCTTTAAACAACACTGCTTTCTAACACCATTGTTTCTATATCTATCTTTCCGAGATACTCCACACATACTACGCAGACATTGTATGCCTACTGCATTGATCCTATTTTCATTTTTTAAATTTTTACAATATTGACGTTTTTGAAACTAAAATTGAGTGTGATTAATATTGAAGTGTTTATTAACAATGCCTTTCACTGTTATCGAATATGCAAAAATAGTTTACTGTTGTGGAGTCGGCAGAGGTAACATTGCTGCGGCTCTAAAACTTTATAGTGAAACTTATCTTCATAGTGAACAACCTGCTAGTCCACGAGTAATATACTCGTGGACTAGCTCTGCGTGCTCTTTATCGTTTACGCGATAATTTACCTGTAGTGTTACAAACTTCCCTAGGTGATTAATGTGATGGTCGTACGTCTGAAATCTCTTCACATCTACAAGAACTAATATTAAAATCTTTTTACTCGATTTTCAACAGGAACAAAGAGGTAAGCGGGCAGGCGCTTTCGCGTTTCGCACACAACAGTACTGCATATATTAAAAAAGATAACAGACGTGAACAAAACATAAAACAATTGCGTGGAACACATGTGGAAAAGCAGAGACTAATTTAAAAAACAATCAGCAACCTTTACATTACTGTCAACATCAAGATTCATGTGTAGGTAAGTGATTGGATAAATTCTTTAAAAATAACGCATAGACCGTTCGTCACGTGCATGGATGCGGTGCGTGGGCGCTGGGCACCGTCTGGCCGAGCATTTCATAGGGTTTTCTCTGTATTTTATATTACTTATAAGAATATTTAATGATAAATTTTTGTTGTAGTTACTTTGACAAAGTTGTTTTAAAAAGGAGATTATCAATATTTGAGGAAAGATGTATGATCGATTCCATCCTGTATACATATCAGACCTTATGATTATAGATCATTTCAGGTCATCTGGTTTGCAAACTTCGAAAATAAAAGCGACGAATACAATCTAATTTTAGGCGTTTTCGGATATGACTCAAAAGTTGAGATAATTAAAAATTTAAAAAAGGAAAAGATTTTCAAATTCGAGTCTACGAGTCGAGAAGATACATGAGCCAAAAACTTAAAATAAAATTTCTTGAAATGCTCAGTAAACTCATTAATGTTATTTAATCGGCAAACTTAAAACTCTGTGAGCACGAATAGACGAAGGCAGATAACTTTTATAACTGTGTCTTTCATAGCTAATATACAGCATAAGGAACTTAAGACTTTTTCTGTGATAATAGTAATTAAGTAGCAATAAAGGTCGTGACATACAATACACTGATAGTCTTATCAAAAGTGTTTCATTTAGACATTTTCATAAGAAACCTTAAAACTGCAATAATCATATGTAATTATTCTCCGACAAAATTTTCAGAATATACGAGTATGACAAAGAGGCGTTGAGGTCGTGATGATAAAGGCTCGCTACAGCGAGGTTTCGGTGTGACGTGCTGCCCGTATTGTGCCGCTCACACAAAGCGCGAGGCTTTGTGCCGTTTCGCGCCATTGTCAGCAGACATATTACTCAATGTTTCCACATTGTATCATAGTTTCTTCTGTCTATCCTTTGATGAGCCTGACACCTATTGTCGTTTGGATGTACTCGCGTTTATTACGCGATCTCCTTCGAAGCTATTGAATTTTGCTATATACGGTGGGCTGTCACCGCGCATTTCTGATATGCAAATATTGATCGGTATCATAACAAATAAATTCTTTAAAAGACATAACAAATAATGAACCGTATAATTGTTTCTCATCCTTGTATATAAAGAAAAATACATTTATTTTAGCGGACATCCTATCTATGTTTGATATATGTTATCATAATCTAGTTTCACAAAAAAAACAAGGACTTCAGCTTTCGTAGACTAATAAGAAACGTCAATGGGTTCTTGTTAGAGAACGGTCCCAACCAGAGGCTTACCGGGATCGATTTTGCATTAAGGTTAGAGATGTGTTGGAATTTTTAAAAAAACACATTGTGAGCTGTATTCCCAATAATTTGATAGAGGTGTGCATATTATGATCGCATACACAAAAATGTTATTTCTGGACCCAGAGAGAATGATCTATTACCTTAATATTACACTGAGTCGACATGAAGGGTTTAGTATCTTATCTATCAAAACAAAGAATAAGACGCAGTTGAAGTATCCATTTGATAAAGATTCGTTTAGAAGATAACGGGTAATTTATGTGCGTTTCGATTTTATTCTAAATATTTATATGGACGTGAAAGATTCTTCGAAATAACCTGAGAAAATTGTTTGTGGATCAACGTTTGTTAAATTTATTTTGTTAGTTAATAGTATGTAAATTGATAAAAATCTAAATTTTTTATTAAGGTTTCCTATGTATAACCTCTACTGATTCCCTTATTTATGAACAGTAACCGATAGGATTCATTTGATACATATTTTACAAATCCGTCATTTATTTGTTTTTGCTTATTAAATTTTTCCCTCCCTGAATACATGCAATCGATTTGTAAGTACTTATTCCATTAATTGATTCAATACAGCGGACGATAGGTAACGGATTAATTCCTCAGTGTAGTAATTAACAAATTTAATGTTACGTTTCAAAATCGTTTGTGACCTTTTACGTAGGACAATAAATTAATATTCGAATACATTTAGGCCGGTCAAATATTAATTAGGAAGTGCATTATGCACGAGGGCATGTTAATGTGGAGCATATCGTGCCGAGTTGCGCAGAGCGCCGGAGGCGGCCGCGGCCGGCACGCGACCGCGCAGTTTGTGTTTTGACGCCTCCGAGGCGGTCGCTACGGAGGATTGGTGCCTCAGCCATGACAACTTTTTCGTGGAGTTCCCGCCAGTTAGGTTGTTTCATGGTGTGCTTAATGCTTGTGCTGTGATGATTTGCATCTACATGTGGTTCTGTGGTTTGGGCGTGTTTGTGCTGTGATGTTTTGGAGTTGTTTTATATTCCGCTCTTTGGATTTGATGGTAAGCTTTGCAACTTTTTATGCTCATTAGTTTCTAATAAGTATTGATGTGCAGTTTTGTCATACAAAAATATAGATAAGTCGCCGATAAGAAACTGCACCCGAAATTGTTGGTATTACGTTTCTACTGTTGATAAATATTGAACAGGAAATATGTATACAATCATTATTATGAATAATGGAAAAAAAAAGAGTAAATAAGAATAAGTAATATGTATTTATATCATTTACCCTTCGATTTATGAGTACATATATTCAAATAAATATATACTTACGGAATAATGTATTCAGTTATAGATTATAATCACAAATTCTCGCACTAATTCTGACTGGAGAACGTATTACAGTTTAATTTATTATTAAAAAATATTTCTTTAATTTAATTCAACATAGTTTAGGAACAATTTTTCTTTACAGATTAGTAGATAACACATTGAAATTGCAACAACATAGGGTGGTTGTACTACCTAGTTGATTGGATGTCGTTGTAATGAAGGGAGCGCGGATCGGATCGCAATGGGCGCGAATGTGGGGAGGGGGGTGACGTTCGAAATATCTATATTCGCGAGATTAACGTGCCCATTGTACTTCTACAATAATCCTCTATCTAGGCCAGCTCCAGTGCTGCAGACGAACCTTTTGTCTTTCATGTTTGCCGTTAATAATGGCGGCACCGAAACAGCGGCGCACAATGCCGCGAAATGTGCGCGTTTTCATTTGCAAGACAAAACGCGCTTTGTTGTTTGTCCGTTCAATACGAAATTTATAGCGCGAGGACCCGAGGGCCGTATTGACGCGGCGCTCATCAGTCCGCGCGACCGCCAGCGGGCACGGGACGACCCTAGGCCCTGCATATCTGCATACAGGTAAGTAATGTATGTACTGTATGTATTATGTGATGATTGTCTCTACTGCTATGTCTTTCTTTATTGACAGCATTGGAATTGTTAATAAATGTAATATACCTCACTCATATTTGTATTAACAATTTAGAGAAAAAGTGTTGTAATACTTGTAATTTGAACGGATAAATTCTAACACAGTACTAATGAGAAAATTTAAATAAACTCTAGTGAAAAATATTATCGCTATAGGTAATGCAATAACAAAAAAAAAACCGTAATCAAATCAGAAAGTCGCAAATATTCTGTTGGAAAATGGCGGGAAAGTTGAGGCCGGCCACAAAGGCGTAATTGGCCGTTCTCTTAGCGCTATCCTTTGCAGACCGCATTCGGAACCAATGAAACGTGTGCATTTAAATGACGTCACTGTGCTTTGTGGCGAGCTTCGTACGACTTTTACTTAGAAGCCTACCGCATGCTCTACTGCTTATTGTCTATTAGATAATACTTAGATACACAGCTTTAATTACACACACTTTTTCAATAATGTGCTTATTTTGATATCAATTTGCGAAACTCAGAAGTATACAACGTTCTTGTTATTTTTCAGGTATTATTTGATAAAAATTAATTTTTTAAAATTATTTGTTACTTTATTGATTATGGTCCGTTAAACCCTTCCAATAAGATATTCGTATAGAATTTGCTATAATATGAATGTTATTTCTTTTTTACTACATTCCAATTAATACAATTATAGCTTGAGTAAAAACGGTTTGAAATTATTTTACAAATAACTTTGAAAATAAGCTAGATATAATGAACAGGTCTCAAATCAGATACAGACAGCACCACTAAACAGTGACCTTAGAATTAAATAATAAGCCCGTATAAAATACATATAAATCTCGATTTTACACATCGTATCAGAAAAAAAAATTAAAATATTTTTTGATGATTTATAATTTTATAAGTACCTAGTTACTTCATTATAAGGGGCTTCATTTATAAACAACCAATTATTTTCTTTGTATAGCAGTTTTGGTGTGTTGTTCGGATGAAAGGAAAATTTTATTCTATTGAGTGGTTGAATTGCCGATAACTATTTGTAATTTGATATATATTACAAAAATAACTAAAATTTAAAAAAAAAAAACAATAAGTGCTAGGCTAAGCCTGCCACAAAAGTTTCTTACTTAAACTGAATGTTAGGTACATTAAAAATCTCCAAATCTAAAAAGATTGGTATTTATATTTATTATTTATCTTTTAGACGTGAATCGACTATTTTGCACATTATATCTGTCATTAATTATGTATTCAACTTAGAAGACATTTCTTCACAGTAAATTAAAAACGTTAGTTGAATTTTTATTCTATATACAAATGTCGTGCACTAAAATTATTTTCCAGTCATAATTCAGGACTCTAATATTTTGTAAAAACGATATCCCAGCATATTTATGGCCTATAATGGTTTGACGGATATCTGTTCATCTCGATATCGAGATAACATTATTAAAAGCCGTCGGCGTGGCGTTAACATAAAAATCGAGTATTAAAGTAAACAAAGGGAGAGGCGGGCGGCGCGGGCGGCGCGCGCGGGGCGGCCGGGGCGATCGGTATTTGGTGCTCGCATTGTCGTTGAATAACTTTTGTCCCTATTGTGTTGCCAGTGAAAACGGAGCCACAAAGACGCGCGACGGCGTGGAACATAAACCGAAATTCATCACAGACTAGCGATTGTTCGTTTCTTAACGCAACTCCCTCCGCCGCGGCTCGATTTAGTCGATATCTGGCGGGGTGGCTTCCCTTAGCTGAAATGCGGTTTTTTTTTGTTCCAATGACGTCGCGCAGGATCGGGGACGAAAGGCAGTCGTCGCGAAAATATCGCGGGTATTTAGTCAGATAAAAGAGGTAAAACGAGTCTAGTTCGTTTCAAGCTGGCCTCGCGAGACGCGGGCGTTGAAATTTCAATAAAACTTTTTATGCTCCATTAACATGAATAATTTTTTGCGCTTATGTTTTCAACTTACATTTTAAGAAAATAAGAAAATTTTGTAAAATTGGAGATGTTCTTGTTTTCAGTCCGATTTCAGGAAATCGAGATTTCATTAGATGGTCGACATTTTGAGAATCAGGGAACCTTTTTTTGATGTGAAGAGTTTTGTGTGGACGGGTGTGAAGTTGTGTGTTTAAAGATGTGTGTACATGGTGTGTGTATGTAGATAAACATTGAATATCTTTTATACGAACAAAACGATTAGAATTAGGCTTACGGCATTAGAATAGACTAAACCGAACTTACATATTATAAAAATGAGATTTATCTATCGATCGCATAGCTTTTAAGGATCTTAGAAAAATATTATTTTAGGAAAAAAATCAATAATTTTTATATCATCTTTATTCACCCTCAAACTATTTTAAATGAAGTAAACTTCATCGAATACAGTTCATTTCCAGAGACATCGTGAATGAATATCTTAAAAAAACATATTTTTTTCTTAATAATTTTAAAATTCTTTAAGAAATTACATTTCAATAATAAATATTTTTGTCTTATCTGCGTTAAATGTTGCAAGTATTGTTAAAAAAATGATAGGATATCGTTATAAATAGTTCTCAAAAATAAAACATTTTTTCAAAATAATTTTCATATTTATTAACCTATCAATTTTTAGAACCTAAATACCTTTTCGCATCTGCATCGAATGCTGCGAGCCCTGTTCAAGTCGGTCCTTCGTTCAAAGTTCGATATTTTTGATCAAATATTTGAATTACGTATTTTTTTATACCTGCAATGATTTTTGAAAGACAGCACTAATAATTTTGGGCTCGAAATTGTGAGCATAATTACGAATAACGATGCGGGGAGTTTTTTATTACATAATAAAAATACTGCTTCTCAAAACGAAAACATTTCTATGACATATCAATAAAAAACTATAATATTCTTGATTAAAATACTCAAATTTGCTAATGTTTCCTAATTTCCCAATTTCAGTTTGTGTAATGCGTTCATGTGTCGCTGTGCTCTTGTACCATTTACATTGTGATCGGAGTTAAGCTAAATTAATAAGGTAAGCTAGTTTAGTTCAAACTAAAGCTAAACTATCTATGTAACTTATTAATATAATTGCATACGACATTTAATTTAATTTGTTATCAAACGGGCAACGGGCAATGCTTCTTGATGACAAGTGTCTATTACTCTCAATTAAGTACAATACTTGGGTCACACTTAGAATTTTTAAAATTGTTCACTTACATACTGTGAAATAATAAAACACATTTAAATTGTGTTTTGTATTCATCGGTTATTTGTTTTTACAAATGGGCGGCAAAAAGAAAATTATTTGTCTAACATCGACATGAATTTAACGTGAGAAAATTCTCGTTCAGTGATTTTCCATGAATTTCGTTGCCATTTAAATATTACAAGAAAGTTATAAGAGACTCCAGTTGACTTTTGATGATGAAGCTCCATCTCTTGCCACTGCTTATAATTAGTTTAGCTAATTCACACGTGGTCGCACTGATCTGACTGATGATTTGCGTGAGGGACGTTCTTCTAGGCGACGACCGAAGACAACATCAGTGCTCATGATAGAGCTTGAGTCAAGTTTACAAAATTCTTTTTGAATATTTATCGGTCAGAAGGCTTTGCACGGGTGGATATCTTATAATATGACTGACGCTCAAAAACCGTTGTGTTAATTGGTGCCGCGAAATAATGCAAAGATTTGTTGAAGGTGACTCAAATGTTGTCTACGACATGGTTATAGGTGACGAAACTTGGATTTACTGGGATTTCGGGATCTTAATCACGAAACTAAAAGACAGTCTGGTGAGTGGGTGTTCCTTTAGAAGAGTTTCCTACTAAATTAAAACGAGGTCGAAACGTCGTAAAAAAGATGGTGCACTCTTTCTTCGGAATGACAGATCATTATACAACAACAGTTTTAGGAGGCAAAAAAAGAATTACTGCAGACTGGTGTACTAACAATTGTTTGTGTCTTATTTTGGAAAAAGTTAGGGAAAAATGACCTCTAATAGGGATTCCTTCTTCATGATTACGGCTCACCACATACTGCTAGACAAACAATAATTTGAAAACGTTAGGTACAGAAATAATGGTTTACCCGCCTTACAGCCTGACCACGCATCATGCGATTTTTATTTATTTCCTAAAATAAAAGAAAGCGGTTTACGGACGCCGAAGAAGCAATGGCTCCATGTGAAAAGGCCGTCGAAACGACCCCTAAGTGCAAGTGGGAAAAATGTTTCTCTCAGTGGCCCCATGGAATCCAGCGATGTATTGATCTCAACGAGCACGATTATGAAAAACAATAATAGCAAAATAACTTTTTAGTTTGCTCAGTTTTGATTTCCTAAGGGCTTTCAGTTCAACCCACGAACTGCTAGGATGAATGAACAACTTTTTGTGGAGCAGTCGAGGGTAAACGAGCAGGCGAGCCATCAGAAAATAGATGGTCATCGCCACTAATGGCAATTCCAGAGGAGTCATCGGTGCGTTGCCGGCATTTGGGAGGCAATAGGATATCTAATGGATGGAGTCGAGTTGATATACAGGGAGGAAGGGGACGTGGGCCACCGGAACTCTCACTCACGAACTGCAATAGCGGAATTAATCCGATGTACGGACGTTATTTCATGTCCGTATTGTGTGAGAGTGTGGTATTTCGACCCATCATATATTTATGCTGCAGCCAAGTTGGCTACAGTACGGCTCTACAGCAGACTTCAGAGAATACAATCGAAAAATGAGTTCTAAATACTTGTCATTGACATACATAATTTGAGGTAGAGATTCTTCATCGGTAGATTTGACGTGCCAAGCTTTACAGTATAGGCTTGTGTATTGGCCGCCTAATATTTTACCGCTTTGTTCGCCTACTGTTTTTGGGATATCTAAAGAATCGCAACTATGCTTTTAAACCGCTGCTCTTTCAATGTCTTAAATGCAAAAAAAAAACTATGGGTAACAATTGAAGTAATATAAGTTCGATACTACTTTTTATACAGAAATACCATTTTCGGTCAACATTTGAAGTTTGCTAATATTGTTTTCACCTAATTGCCTCGAATTTTCGGCACAACGAAAATATGTAGATTTTGTACTAAGTATCAAACTGATATAAAATTAAAACGACTAAACATTACGAAAGTCAAAGTCATTGTCAGCGGCCTTTACGACGCCCGGGCGCTCTCAGGTCGAAAGAAATAAAATTACTCGCTATTCAAGCTTAGCCACCGTAATGCGTAATTGGGGTCTAGAGCTCTCTCCCTCAAAGTTCGGCGTTCACTGAAACATGACTTGTATTCGTTGTCGAATGAACGTACAATTGCGAGAATATTCTGTTAAAAATTACAGCTCACCCTTACTCCAGACGCTAATTTATATAGAGAAATGGAAGCGTCCACAAGGCACACGGGAGTAATCCTCACGTGGTTTCACATGAATCTGCAGTGATTGGTTGAAAATATGCCGAGTAATCTGCGTTCAGGCGAATTGGACAATTTTATCGTCTTATCAACTAATATGGGTTCGTGTACTGCATACATATTGTTTTATACATTAAAAAATAGAGATGTTATGAGTTATAAATAATTTACTTGTCCATATGTTTGGATTAAGTATTAAATATTTTGATTAAGGAAATATCGTTTATTTGCAAATACGTTCTTTTTAACCTGGAAATGTTATAAAATAATAAGAAAAAGTATCCAAATTTCGGCAAGAAATGGATAAAGTCTATATGTGAAAAAATGTTCTATTCTGGACCATTTTTATCATCATAAATTTTTTCCTAGGCCTTATCCACTAAAGATATCTGGCCCATCTGCATGCCACGCTCGGTAAGATTCGCGATGATAGTACTAGATTTTACATACAGCTGTGACGTTGTACGTCACAGTACTTCTGATCACCATATAAAATTTCTCTAGAGATTTTGGACGTCTTTAGCTTTTGAATTGTCACTCCGCCCTTTAACACGTAGAGACGGGTTGTCCAACTCTTACTCGTTATGAGGGACTTCACATAACATTTAATGTTTTATAGATGATATTAATCTGTGAGAGAATGCAGTTACACCGTGACAGTTATCAAAGTAATATATCTAAAAATTTGAACAATTTTTCATTTCTTATCTTCGCTTAATGCCTTATTACATTTTACATTTAGTTTTAATTTTGTTTTCTATAAAACTACATAGATGCGTAAATATATACAAATGAATAGTACAGTTAAAGTGTATTTTACGTTAAACAAGGAATATAAAACTATTATTAAAAATACAATCCATTTAGATCCTCGAATTGTAAAAGCGCTAATTATTTAAAAGTCAACTATTTACATAAACAATTACCGTTTTGGCACAACATATATTTCGATCTTCATATATTATTTTCTTTTAAAGAAAATCACTAAAACATAACCAATAGTTTAATATACTTAAAAACATTATATATTTTAGTGTAATTTGCCATTAATACTGTATGCACGGGGTAAAATATTAGATGTTATCTCGATGCGTTCGTCAGTACTACAACGAATAGATTTTATCCACACGTGATTTAATAAACGACAGCGAAGTCCGAGGAGGGGTGCAGCCACTTTCGCCTTACAAACAAAGTGTCTTTTTTATCGATCCACTAAACAACGATGGAGGCGATGCGACAATAGTGTTGAGCAGAGCGCGATTGTAGATTAGGCATGCCGGCGGACCGCAGCGCGGCGGCGCCCGCCCCACGCCGGCCGCCCCCTGTGCCGAGAACTATAAACATTTCTATGGGATTAAATCAATTATGCACTGGTTTTTAATTTCTTTTTCAACCTCTACTTTAGTTCATTATCAACCATTCATTATCAACCGTTCGTTGTCAACCGCTACTTTAAATCTGTTGAGTAGTCTAAATGGAGATAAAAGACACTTTTATTTTTGATCTGATTTATGTTACTTACTGAAAATAGTATTTTATGACAATAATAGTCTAAATTAAGCTGTCATCGTGAGGGGGTCCTATTCGCTTGTTATAGTGACAGTCGGTTGAGCTTTCATGTGTAACAAAATACGTCAAATTTGAATCGCTAATGACTACTAGACTAATTATTATGTAAGCGATAGTCGATCGTGCGTGTCTGTACGTGCTTGTTATGCAATATTTGTTTTGGTTGTGACGTCATCGCACCAATTACGGCGCATGCGCGTGATTATTAAAAATTAGCTTTGTGTAAATATTAAAGAAGTGTGGAAATGCGTTTGTGGATGTTCATAATTAAAGATGTCATCTCATATGGAAATAGGCTCGGGATTATAGAATACGCTGATCAAAGCGAAACCTCACATCGAAATAAACGAAAAAATCCTAAGCAGTCCAGTGCCGAGCGAATGCGAAAGCTACGGCCTCGTAGAAAAAAATGCGAAAAAAAAAAAAGGTTTTTTTATCCCAACGTTTTCATCAAACGCCTACGGCACGAATCCAAACTGCGTTTTTCGGTTTTGAGTTCGATGTATGGAAATTTTTAGTAAAGAATTTAGAACTTCTTTGATAAGAATTTAAATAGTCTTCGTAGTTAATTATAAATTCAGGGATAGCAATTGTACAATCCTCTGATTGACAAGTTGTTAGCGTGGATTTAGATGTTTTTAAATGTCTAAAAAACAACAATTAGATTGATATTAGATATATTCGGTATTCATATCTATGTAGCTTTCCCATGGGTCTTTAGATCCACAAAAAATTTAACAAAGCTCATACAAAACGATGCAATCTAATAATATTCTGAACAGTGATAATATAAACAAAAAAAAAATACAAATTTTACTAATTTTCATGAGTAATAAAATGTAACACTTTTCATGAATAAATCATAGATGAAAATAAATTATGTGTTCCATCATTACCTAAACAATTGTCTACCTAAAATTTTCATTTATCGGATAAAGTTACCAAGATAATTATTACAAATAGTAACAAAAATATATAGTCGAAAGAGTAGTAAGTTATAGTTAATGTTTTGCAAAGTGCGTCGGCGCATGGGCGTTGTAAATTCTGTGGCGAATGAAAAGTGCTATGCCACGTATTTAATTTTAGACAATAGGGGGAGCGATATAGCTGTATTATGTAACTATAAAGGTCAAATATTTTGTTATAAATGGATTATTGCGTTGCAGGAGAATGCTTATCCTTGCTATCGATTCGTACCATGCCTTAAGATAAAATTGATATCATAATGATGTTCTTTATAGTCTAAGAGCTACCAACGTTTTCGAGCAAGAATTTCAGGTCAGCTGATTTATTGATATGTCGTCTCTCTTGCTCTTTGGGTTAGGGTCTGGGCTGTCTGGCCGGCGGTGGCGGTTGCGTTTACCTGTGCGCATCCTATCTGTACAGGTAATGATACTAACTTTTAAAATCATTTTAAGAAGGTTCATTTTTAATATTTTAACTTTAGATATGCTTAACAAACATCCATCTCTTATTGCCAGACATTTTTGTCATTGCTAACAATGAGCCAGACGCCAATTTCGATTTATTTTTTTTGAATTAAAAATTCAAAGTATTTCAGTTTGTCTGTAATTTTAATATTATGTTGTTTAAGTATGAAAAGACCTAAAATTAATTTGCCAGGCACTAATTCTGTTGTTAAACCGTGTTCGTTACGGTTTTCATTATCAAAATTACAGACTTCCCCTCGCTAAACGAGTAGATTATTTGTGTTTCTTTAAAGGTATTCGATTGTTTATTACGAAATTATTCCTGCATATTCTTCCATTGCAATATCAGTTAAACCATAGGTCTACAAACTCAATTTTATTCAATTAAATAATCATAAATTGTTAATATATATCCAATATAGTTCAGATTCAATTGGGGAAAGGCTATGTAAATAAAATAAGGACAGACACACGATGTGGTTGTTTACCATTCCAAGTAAAACGGTACGTAAATAGATAAACAGACAAACAAGTTCACAAATAGAGCGCTCAAAATCGGGCTAAAGTTATAAGTAAGCAAGTATAGACAAGAAAAAAAAAATAGAGCGGGGGGATCCCGTGATCACTTTGGTTAACGGAAAAACGGGTTCAATGGAGGCACTGCTGGCGATTCATACTGTTTTTGCTGCTTGGTTTCCGCTGTCGCTGCAGTTTTTGTATGCGTTTTAGTATACCGAAATTTTTTTTGTGTGAATATCATATAATTTCAAATACTTATTAACCTTTTCCTTAAAAGCAAGGAATGCGGTTCATGAGAATTAGCGTACGTGTGCAAATAAAAATGCAATTATCGAAGTACACTGTTTACTATTTTTCGGGTAAAAATTATATTTCAGGCATAGTCATAACACAAGGTGCGACATATGCCCACCGAATTCGGGTGAGGTATATACGTAGTTACAGTTCTAATAATCCCGTGAAAATCGTGAAGGTCAACGGGTACGGATAAACCACGTCTTTGGATTACTATTATTATTTATTTTATCACGTATGTGTGAAAAGGCACGATTCTACGAACTCATTATCAGATAACATAATAAATTGTTTCACCAAATCGCTACGAACAATTAATGAACTTAAGATCCATCTAATACTTAGCGTTATGTAACTATTAACGCGAACGCGGGAAGAAATGCCTATCGCGATGCGATCTTTCCAGCAGAAGTCCAGTGTGTGTTGCCATGCCTCGTGGAAACAGGCGTTGTGTGGTTATGGTAGATATAGAATACAGAGCTCCCATAGCCACTTTCCGGCTCCATCATCAAACCAGCCATGACGTCATTATATGTCACCAGATTTACATGTACATTCAAGATTTCAGTTCAGTCGAAAACCGGGAAGTGGGTCAAATGAAATAATAATGATAATAATTTATTTTATAAACAATGACAATCACATTAACTTTTTCCAATGGCTATTTTAATATTATTATGAAAAACAAGGCTAGCGTCATTTTCGAAAACATTTCAGGAACAAACTTAAGTTTAAGTTATTTATACATTACAGAATAACACTTGCTTGTACACTTAAATTTACAAGATTTGATTACATACCCACCACAGCGACAGGTGAAGGTGAAGCAAATAAAATCTTGTACAAATCCACAGATTTTACGCTTTTTGTAATCAGAATATTGAAAATGAACTTGGAAAAATATGTGTTGGTTATTAATTTTTTAAAATTTGAAACAGAAGAAACACCTTACAATCTTTTATTATTTTACTTTGTTAGATTTACGAGAGATTTAGTACGATTGACTGATATATGCATAATTGTTACCTTAAATGTTATCGACATTATAACGGTTAAGTTTCGTCATCATCAAACGACGAAATTATTATTCGTTATACCTCTTCAATTTGATTTATTTAATATACAACTTCATCACAATATTATCTGCTTGCCCTTCTTCTCTTAACCATCACGCAATGAATCCATATCGTTCTGTAGTTTTGAATAAGCGAGAAACTCAATTGATATATTCAACAATAACTCAATCCACAAACTTTAAATTCAGAAATGCCATAAACAGTAATAACGTGAATATAAGACGGTTCTATCAAGCACTAATGTAGGGATGGGGAAATGTTTCTTCGTATTTTATATACAAATTCAAGATAATTTTTCATCATATTTTATTTACATTTGATTATAATGTATATAACCCATTTTGTACAATAATTTGTCGCCATTTTATAGGTGGTGACACAATTTCATTGCTGTAGAAATTTTGGGACTTGCGATCAAAAAATTGTAACAGGTAATTTTTACAGTTCTCTCTTGTGTCAATGTAACACTACCTGCAGAATTCTGAAGAGACCAAAACAGGTGAAAATCTGAAAGTGTAAGGTCAGGGATATATGGTGAATGCATTAACACTTCCCAACCCAAGATTCTTAATATTTACTGAGAGGCTAAAAATGTGTGTGGTCTGGCCTTATCATGGTGAAAAACCACACCCTTTCTCTTGATCAATTTCGGCCGTTTCTTTCTTTACTTCTCGCTTGAGTCTCATCAGCTGTCAGTAGAGATTCGATTTGATGGTTTTGTCCGGCGGTAAAAGTTCATAACGAATAAGACCCTTCGAATCTCACCAAAAACGTTTCGACACATCATATTCATCTATAAATGCAATTTTCACAAAATTTTGAAAATCGTTATTCGTAGTCACCTCTAAAAACGGCCTTCTTCGCAATTCGGTCCCCACTCCTAAAATAAGATAGATAAATCGTCGAAACAACATGAATGCAAACTACTATATCAATAGTGGTACAATGCGTCGACATTGATAATGAATCCGGTTTAACATCTTCACGTAGACTTCTTTTGATGAATAATAACGGAACAAAACGTTCAATAACAGCTCAGTCATCTAATGCCCAGGTTTCCCTCGCCATTGTTTTTGGATAAAGTTCGAATTTTATACATTATTCAAATGGATTCCCTGATCTGACAAATAACGTAGTTTGGGAAACTTATATTGTTGTGATGATTTGAACAAATATCGACATTGGTTTTCAAATAATTGTGTAACGTATTACAGGTTAAATATTAATTAAATATAACTAAAATGTTAAAGATTAAAAATTTAGGCTATTAATTATGGCGTTAATTTTTATATACATATTATGATTAACACTATAATATAATAAAATTGACATCGTAATTATTGCAACAGATGTACATAAACATTGTTTAAATATGTGTAAGTCAATAATGAAACTTAGAATAGAACGAAATTAACAAACTGATTTTTATTCTGACACACAATCCAAAAGTTGATCTACCATTTTTACGTTTTTTAGTTTTTATTCACAGCAATTTAATATAAACCGCTTTGTAAGGTCTAAATGAAAATAATTTTCCACAATAATCCTTTTTTATAATAATTGTGTTGTATGCAAGCAGCCCAACGAATAAAGGGAGAAAAGCTGTCGGCTTATGCGATTGAATGCGAATGTGTGCACGTGTCTAGCCTTTAGCAACGTCCTTTTGTTGAGATTATCTGGAAAATCAGCTCGAGGAAAGTTTGCCGAAGCCGGAACTGCATGGCGGTAAACTGCATTATGTGTTAGAAAATACTACACACATGCGTTTACACAATACACGAACACGATAAATCGTTACTGTGTTGTGGGTTAATGACGTTGCGACGGTGACATTTTTATGGGCGGCATTGCAAAGTGTTACATATTATACCCACGCATTATTTGATATTTCGGGAACTACAGAATGAATTTTGCAATTATATATTTTCTGTTGAAATATTGTATAATGTAAATTAGTGATGTGAGCGTGTACTAATTAAACGTTTTCCACAAAAATTACCTTAATAAAAATTCAGAGATTGGTTTAAAAGGATTTTTTTTTAATCTAGATGATGGCCATGACTGATAAATATTATGTGATTGTATACCATCATTACCTGAAGTTTACAGTTGTCGATACGGCTTAACTCGACCAATTGTGTTGCTTTGGACTATCAAAGCTATTTTCTTGTTTATGGGTTTCACTTTTCCATTCTTATTTCAAATTTAATATTTTTGGATCTCATCCTTCAACATTGAGCAGTCTTGGTTAAATGGTTGCATAGTGTATAGAAACCGGAAAATTGTACTTTCATAGAGAGTTTTATACATCTGTAAATTCTCTGAACTTGTTTTTATATTTTTGGTGTTTACAATTAATTCATTAAAGTATATAAAAAATAAAAGAAATAAAAAATTAATGTTAAGAAATAAAACTTTATTAACATCTGTTCAGGGTTGAAATGAATTAAAATTAGCTTTGTATATGTACACAGCTTTCAGTTACGTGCTTGCGTGGTAACGTGTATGTTTTCTGTTCATTTTTGTTCAAAATTGTAGGGAATAATTTTGTTTGTATAATAAAATAAAAGCTTTTATAACATGTGGAGCAGTTTAAATATTTTGCAAAACTTATAAAATAGCAGGTTATAAAGTAAAGCAATGAATGTATTCTTTTCAAAATATTCTCCTTTACAATTCATGCATTTCCTCGAATCGCTTACAAAAATATAACATTCACTGATTTGAGGACATGTTTTTCAAGCGCTTGTTGAAGATTATAACAGCCTCTTCTTGCTCTGTAAATGTCATATCTTTGATTTTTGGACAATAAAGATGTCACGAATTCAATCTTTTCAGGTTTTGACGCTGCTTAAATTACATTATTTACGCTGTGCGGAGATTCATTGTCCTAATGCAAAAGCATGTAACTTCTTTAGTCAATTGCAAACTTTGTGAGGATACTAAGCCAACAAATAATGGTTTCCATTTAGCATTAAAGGTTTATTCTTCATCGATTGAGATCGTGCAAAGTGGACCCGTCCGGGAAAAAAAGCAATAATATTTTTATAGACGTTACTTCAGTTTTGGTGGTTTTAATCGTCAACATTATATTACTGGCGCAATTCGAACAACGCACTCTCGAGACTGTTGTCTTCTCTCTTATCTTGACAGTAAGTCCACGTTGTGTCTCCTGTCGCAATATCATAAATAGAATTTGAACTTTTGTAATTGTGCTTTAAAACATTTTATTGCCTCAATCAACACAAGCCTGTTTTCTATTTCAGATGGTTGCATGAGAATCCAGCAATAACTTTTCTTAACTTTGAAATATTGATGTGTTCATTTTGGGTTCAGCTCATCCCATTCCTCAAATAACAGATCTCTTCTCTCGTGTTTTCGAAAGTATGCGATTCAAAATTAGAACATGAATTGTTCTAATTTCGAATTCCATATCAATTCAACATAGTTTGTTGAACTGACATGCTATGCAATTCTACGTTGAATATTAATCATGTTCAACATAGATTGAATAATGATTTAATCGGCAGTGCAGAATTCTTATTGAGCCCAAAAAAATTGAAAAATTGGTTGTCTGCAAAGTCGGTTTACGAGCGATAATTTTCCGTGATAACATTATAGGAAAACATTGATGAAAATTGCATACTTTTATGAATTCAATTGAATTATTAGCACTTGCTGCAATTGTTGTTGTAATAAACAATGGAAACCACATTAACTTTTCACTTCACTTTATATACAGTTGACATAACAGTTCACGTGTAGGTCGTGTACGGGCGCTGTCTCTCTTCTACTCGGACGCATCGGCCGATGGAGTGGAAGAGAGATCGCTCGTCCTGCGCTCACGCTCGCACGCTGGCGGAACGTGACAATGAGTCACTCATTTTCGTGTGTACAGCTGGCGTTTATCGCTTTATAAGACGTTATCACGTCAAAAATATAGAAATGGATTATATATAGTGGATATTGTAAATTTTTCTATACAGAATCTTTAATCTCGCGCGTCGCTAATTCTTTCCTAGTTACGCTTACACACTAATCGATATTGATCAACTTGTTACTTATAGAACAAGATATCGAATGATTTTTCCGCATTGGTCGTTCTATGTATCGTGACGTTCATTTATTGAATCGTGTGTAATCGAAAAATGCAGATAAATTGAATTAGAATTTTATGTTTTTCATTAATCTAATTTAAAAAATATATCTATACCATCAAACATCAGATATTAAACAAAAAAAATGTATATGTAAATGGACATTATTTTTATAATTGTGACTACTATTGTGTCAGTATTGCCTAAATCTTATTCTGTAATTATTAGTTTTAATGATGTTTCAAATAATAGACCGTAGCACTGTGTATAAAAAATCAGTAATTATTTTGGAATAAAATACACTTAATGCTTGTAGCATCAATTACCTGAAATGTATGCTTTGATTTAATCGACTGTACAGTACAACGCACGAAACTTTGCCGCTGTGAAGTTAGTCACGAAAGCATCGCAATGGCACAAAATAAGGAACGCGATGGAAAAGAAGAAAAGGTCGGGGAGCGTTGAACCTGCGCATTGAGTCATTCGTAGGCAATTTAGAGCGGCAAAGTTTCGTGAGTTGTAGACAGCCTTTCTTATTATTTATGTGTTCTGAATTTTTCGATGTTCGACATTAAAAAATAAAAAAAAAAACCCTATTTAAATATTATTTGTTCGAGGAGACAACCACACAAGTTGTTTCCCGTAAGCTCTTCGCCGCGTTGAATGGTGAGAGCTTTAGGCGAAAGCAGCACGGACAATGGCGCCTCGGCAAGCCAACGATTACACAATTTATATCTTCAGTGATCGAAGGGGATGTATCGAATGGTTTCCAAAGCGAAGCTTCAATGTGTATTCTCTAAATCTTTAGGGTTGTTGTGAGCTGATCTCTATGGAGAAATATTGAAAAAAATATTTTTCCACAGACGTGCAAAGATTTTGTTAGTATAGTTTTGTCGCATCTATATATCTTAAGTAACAGTACAGAAACAGCGTCGACATGTATTTATTACCATAAATGTGCAATGATATAGAAATAGAGCCAACTTTTGAACCCCCCCCCCCCTCTCGTGAACCTTAGAGCATTTGTATTTAGGGCAATTGCTTAAAAAATATATAAAAAAATTATGCAGCTGCATTGTATTATTAAAAATTTTGTTTTTTATTTAATTTCAAAGTCTAGGTTTAGGTTTTGTAAAAAAATCTATTATGATTTTATAATTGTTTAGACATGATTTAATTTTATTCGATTTTTCGTATAAGTTTTAAAGAAATACCAATGAAAAAGAATAAAATGTTTCTCAATGATTAGATCTTTAGACCGACGATATTTAAAATTGTTATTCATTTATCTGACGATTAATAACATTTTGTGGGACAGTTTGTTGTTGCAACCATTATTGTCATCTAAACTTGAAATATCAAAATAATTAATTATTCATATATTTTTTTCTATGCAACGAATAATTTGTAAGTTAGTTGTATATATAATGTCATTGTGCTAATATTAGTTAATCTATTTAGAATAAATTTCAGGTGATGTATTTTATGGATCGACCTTTACAGATTACCACAATCGATATTTATTGTAGTACGTCTTAACAGATAAAGTTTAAGATTTACTAAAGACAATTCAATTTTTTTTACTGTAGTCGGAGTTCTTGTCCGAGTTAATAAAAGCAATAACAATATTAATCCATTTAAAAATTACTTCATAAATTTCTATTTAAAATTTTAGTTATGTTCAGTAACTTATAATTAATTAAGAAAGAGTATTATAGTTCTGTGACGGATGGTGGGATCGGTATAACCGAATGAATTGACCGCCTTAATTGGATGGGGCAAGTCTATTGTTCATTTTACCGAACTGTGAATTCATATCGTGGTGCTAGAAAAAAATGTTTCTATACCTGTTAATGTGATGTAATCGCCTAAATATATTATTATTAATAAAATAATAAAGTAATTGACAAATTACATGTTGTAATCAATTTAAATAGATAATGAATTACGTTATATATAGAGAAATTTTTAATGATGAATAATTTATGAGAAATAAGTCATTAGAAATTGCATATTTTATTTTTATATCTCAACTTTTATATTCACAAAAAATGGGAGCATGCATTGGAAGAAAGTATTATTTTCGTATTAAAAAAATTCTTCCAAAGAAAATTGTATTAATGCAGTTGTAACGTGAAATTTTTTTATCGTACTTCTATTTTAAATTTTTGAGCTACTTTTTAAAACCCTGCATTTTAAAATTTTTTATTTGTTTAGAACTTTTTCGATTAAAAATTATTAATCTTAAAATTTTTATGTGCAAACCTGGAAATACGAAACCTTTAGGATATTTTTATAGATGCTATCTCGAATGAGAGTATTTATTTCCTTTACTTAAGTGTTAATGTGCTACCAGGGTTTCAGGAGTGGTGAATGTGACTGTCTGCATTTTCTTGAAGATGTACTGATGTGGCATAAAACTTACGTAGAAATAACAGCATAACTGTTTAGCTGCCTAACATAAATAAAATATTAACACATGCTTAGTTGTTTGATATCTTTTAATCCTCTCGAATAAATATTCAATTCGTTAGATAGAGATTCATAGTGGAAGAACAGATTCCAGGGTCAGCTATGAGTTGCATGTTAATGCATGTAGATGTATATTGCAAGCAAGCGTCTAATTATGGATTTGAGCGAATTAGCACCCCACACAATAATATATGTATAAGAAACCTTATTAAAGTTCTTTTTTTAATCTATTCAGTGACACAATTTTTGTGTTATCATTAATTTACTCCCCAAAAATTAATTTAAAAATTTTTTTAGTGTGCATACGGTTATATAACGTAAATGAATTGAATTTTAAATTAGTATAACATCAACTCTTAATTAATTATACCTTAAAATTTGAGAATTTGCCAAAACAATCACGAGTGACCACTGCCTTGAAACGATTTTAATTCAAGCTGGATTTATAATGAGCAATTTCTTTTTATATGTATTTCTCATTTAATTTAAATTGAGATGTTATTTTTATATACAAAGCACGTATTTTAGGGTTCCGAGTCAAAATGGCAAAAACGGAACTCTTATAGTTTCATCATGTCCGTCCGTCCATAGGTCAGAGGCATTTTATTTAAAACTGCAAGATATACATTGATGAAATTCAGATATGTGACTCATAAGTCTTACTTTAGTAGTAAAACAACAAAATAAATATTTCTAAGGGGCACTCCATATACGTAACATAAGCTGAAAAAATTTTTTTTCAGCAAACATCAACTTGTGGTATACTTCGACAGTTCTTTTAAAATAGTTTAGGTTTTTGAGCAAGTTTTGATTAAATTAATATTTTCGGAAATAATTGCTCCCAAAGTAGTAAAATTGTCCCCCTTCTATTTTTAAATTGTATGTTCCAAAAATATGAAAAAATTGTAAACATAACACTTCATAAATACTTGTAATGAAAACTATTTTGAACATCATCTGATATACCATTTTGATCATCGGATATACCATTTTTGAGTTATCATCAAAAAACTGCGCTTCTTAACAAAAGAACATAGGTCTCATGAAGATAGCTTTTTTGCTGGTGCACTTTAATTTATGCTAGTCTTATAGTAATAGTCAATCAGGTATGTCACCTACTTGTTTTTAACACGCTTTTATAAGCTTGGGTTTTATCTAACTATGTATGTATGTATGTAACGGAATTTTTGGGATTAATTTTCACCAATTTCAAGAAGTTTGTTTAATTTGAAACTTTGCATACGTATCAATGACCAATGACAATGCAATAATTTGATAACAGTTTCCCATTATCCTTATTAGGACCGCCAGGATTAATATAAGCTTGGTTGTATGTATCTATGTATGTAACGGAATCTATGAGCTTAATTTTCACCAATTTAAAGAAGTCTGATTAATTTGAAACTTTGCGTACGTATCAAGGAGCAATGACAATACAATAATTTGATAAGTTTATCCTCTTATCCCGATCAGGATCGCCAGGATCGAATAATTTCGTCACGTAT